>BQNB010151921.1:3532-15840 GCA_026074375.1 Tanacetum coccineum | reverse complement strand
GAAGATTCCAAGAATTAACAATCTTATGTTCAAACATGGTGCCGAATTCTGAGAAACTTATGGAAGCTTTCATCGGGGGACTGTCGCAAAGTATTGAAGGAAACATTAATGCTTCAAAACCTCGGACTTTGGAAGAAACCATCAACATATCCCAAAGATTAATGGATCAGATAATAAAGCGTGATTCCATGCAAGAAACCAATGATTACAAACGAAAGCTTAAGGATAAAGGGAACATCGTCAACAACAACAACTATCAGAATAACTACAACAATAACAATCATAACAATGATTACCACCGACAACATAATAGAAGACAAGAAACCTTCAAGATTTATACTGCCACTAACAGATATACTAGAAATCGTCCTTTGTGTGAAAGATGCACCCTACATCACATAGGTCCTTGTACTGTCAAGTGCCGGACTTGCAACAGAGTAGGTCATCTGACCAAGAACTGCAGAAACAAAACCACTAGAAACAATCTACAAACAGTATCTGTAACTTGTAATGCCTGTGGAAAGAAAGGACATTATGCGAATCAGTGCTCAAAAACAAATAACAGGGCCACAGGAAAGCCTACTTAGAAATGAGCTTGCTTTTGTTCACTTTAGGATTTCTACCCTAGAAACAACTCTCGAGGATATTCAACTCTCATCATAATCTTCTTCAATCTAAAAACCCTAATCATCAAGCTACAATCCTTGTCATTTGTTACTTTTATCCTACTACAAGATACTTAGCATAAGTATCAACTCTTTTAGAGTTTCATATGTAAAGTTATCCATGAATTAATAAAGTGATAATTCCGTTACATCTTGTTATCTGGTGGTATCAAAACTCGTCAATTCTATCATGTTCAACTCTGAATACTCTCCTCATACCTTTGAAACATAAATTATCATCCTTGATTATATGGGCGTCAGTACCATCAACATCACAATATTATCTAACCATATCATTTTCTACACATTACCATATCATGTTTTTATGCTTAGGTAAGACAATTTATGATCATCTTATTGAAATGAATTAGAATGCTTCTTCATTTGAATAAGGAAATTATAAATCTCTGAACTATGAATTTATAAATTCTCAGTTACAAGGAGTTGAACGCTTCTTTTTGTAAGTGACTAATTATAAATAAGTAGGCTTAAGTATATAACATACGTACAAACAAGTTTCTTTCAATCCGTTTGTACAAACAATCCCTTAATCATTATCATTATTACCTTCATTACCTTCATCATCTGTTCATTTCAAAAATATGAACCTCACGTGATTAGCAACTCTCTAACAAATTCATAATCATTCCTTAACATCACTCATTCCATGATCTTCGTATACTAAAATTCTCTGTTATATTCTGCAACGTAATAACAAGAAAACACACAAGAATCTATGCAATGTCAAATGATTTCAATACCACTAGGTATGAAAATTTTGACAAAGACTTGTGATAGCATTCTTATTTGATGTTGACTTTTAAAGGTTAATAAATAGCGATTCCTTACAATCACAATAGCGCAGCAGAAGCATGGTGGGCCTATAACCCACAGGTTTCATAAATCGAAGTATTTCATCCACCCAGGATCAATCAAGATCTGGAGAAATTCTATTAGCTGTCATCAAAAAGGTATGGTCTTGAAAATAAGTAGACGTGTGAAAGGAGGTAATTATAATTATGGTGCGCAACATAATTATAAATGCATCACACACGTGAACTTGTAACCTTGATTCATACCCAGTACCTATCTCTAAACAATACCACTATAACTTTCAATTAAATCTCGGGACGAGATTTCTGTAAGGGGTGGAGACTATAACAACCCAAGAATTGTCATTAAATGCAGAATCTATTTTACTATTATCACAATTATACGGGGAAATTTTTCGCTTTATTACATTACTTGTATTGTCAATATCTCAGTATGTCATGTAACTTGCATAACTAAAGTAGACGAGCTCACGCAACCTATCTATGGCAATCCTGTCTTCATATATGTCAAGCAAATATCATAACATGTCAAGTCAATATCATCATATCCCTTTTACAAGGTACATTATTCCTATAATGTACTATTCGCAACGTTATATCTAAACGGGCTTTAAACCATTATCGTATGCCTTTAAACCCTAATTCCATGAAGGGTTAACATCTAAAGTGAATGCACAAGCTACTAAAGCATATGTACAAGTAATATAACATCTCATTTGAAATATAAAATCTCTTCAAATCAAAGTACAAGTCCTTCAAAGCTCAATATACAAGTCATTAAGTATGAAATAGCCGTTTTACCTCGTTTTATTCTATATTTCTTCACATCACTTTGTAAAAAGCTACTACACTCAATATACAAGAGTGTACAACCCAATTATTCTATTCATAAACTTCATACATCTTTAGCACTCAATAACCCTAATTCAAAACCCTCAACCCTAAAACGAGCTAGTTTTCTAAACCATAACCCTCATGGGTTTTATCTTTTTAAACCTAAACCATTAATCAAATAAGTTGTAAATACTTAATTTACAATATTACAAATCCTATTCAATCATTATCTCATCATTACTTCATCATTTTACCTCACTTGTACGTAAAACATATCCTAGAAACCCTAAATGTACCTAATTGGTTCATTTAACCCCTTTACTTTTAAAACCTTTCCTAATCCCAAATAACCAACCAAGGCCATTGTAAACTCATAAAATAAGTTTACAAATCATCATCTATCATTAACTTGGCAATGTGCAAGAAATCAAAGCCTAGAAAACCTTAACGAATCCAGAAAACCCTAATAATTCCCTAATAGAGATTTTGACCCGTTTTTCTCAATTTCAACCCTTTTAACTTAAACCAATGAACCAAAATCATTGAGATAATACTTTATATAAGCCCTAGGATTTGTATTCCATCATTCCTAATCAAGAGTATGCAAAATATAAGCCAAGAAAGTCAAGAAAACCCTAAACGAGCCCTAGTTGAACCCGTACTCCCATTTCTTCAATTCTAATCCGTTTTAACCCAAACGAATTGCTAATCTTTGCTAATTACTTTAATACCAGACCTTAACAACCTATTTCATCTATCCTTAATCATTATAAACACAATGTACCTTGGAAAGACTCTTGAAAACCATGCCGAGTCCAAAACAGACCCGCACCTCATTTTTGGCTTCTTTAACCCATTTTAGCCCTAACCATGTGCAAGGCACTTGCATAAACTCCTTCTAGACACCTTGTAGCAGCTCACCCACCTGCTTGAACCTTCTCTTGGTCTCAAATGAAGCCACATCACCTCCTTGTTGGACAATCTCTAGTCGTGACACCCAAACACCCCTAAAAACCTTCCACCTTGCAATCCTACCACCTCTAGACCTCAAGACTCATCATGTAGCTTCAACACATCACCCCCTAGCTGCTCCACACGTCCAAGACCAGATCATGAAGCTATCTTAGTCACCATGCCTCCATTTTACTATAAATAGGGACCTTATGTCTTCATTACAACTCGCACCACATCTCTTCTTTCTCAAACCCATAAGGCAGCAATACTTTGCTCCCATATGATCCTAGGATCATAAAAGACGTTCAAGAAGCAAATCCCTGAAGAATTGAAGCCCCGGAGTAAAGATACAAGGCGTACGATGGAAAATACTACCCGAAATACCCAGTTCCACCATTTTTTTGATCCTTGAGCGCATACCCAGGTTTTGAATGTTCTACTTCTGCTCCTACACTCTTTTAATGTTCGTATGATCCTAAATATACTCTTGTTAAAGTTTCATAACTCAATTCATGCTCATTTTCCATTTTGATCCAAAACCGTACACCCGAAACCCTAATTTCGCGTTTTCTTAAAACTAAATGTTATAATGGTTAAATATTGTTATAATCTATCCTAGCATGCTTAAATAATGTTAAAATAACTACTTTATTGATTAATGAAGGAATTTGAACTTAAAACCCACGCGTTTACGTTTTGAAACCCTAATTTGACCCGTTTTGCTCCTAGCTATACAACATTATTTTTAAACTTGGTTGCGTTAAAACTTCATATTTTAGTTTATTATAACTTATAAATGTCTAATGAAATGTTAAATAAGCTTGCATGGCAATTTGGACATGTTTTGTAATTATAATCCATGCAAGGGGTATATATCGTAACTTTCTGAAACTTATAACTTAAAGGACTAAAAGTGTCATTTTATCAAAGTTATAACTATAGGGTTCTATATGGCAATTTTCAAACTCCAAGGTTTACTTGTAAAACTTTCAAAGTTGAAGGACCAAAGTCACAAAAAATGCAAACCCATCCAAGGACCTAGATTTGCAATTTTTCAAACCCAGGACAAAAAAGTAACATTTTTGAAAAAGTATGAAAATCTTCTCAAAACATTACCAACATAACTTTAATTAACGCGTCTCATGCTTAACATTTCCAGATATTGAAATAGAAAACGCTTAAAAACCGATTATATCGTATCACAATACTAAGCTCATATTAAAAAATAGTTTCATCTTGGTATAACTTCTGACTGAGTTGTTGGGTTTACTATTTAAAGTGCCCTAGCTCCTCAAACGTTTACTGAATGACTTCTGAATTACGATGGCCCGAACGGTGATACAATAATTCCAAACTCTTCAATCAAACTCATAACTCCTTACACCAAGAGTTTCTAAGTACAATCCTTCTAATACTTTACATATCCTACTCAGTTGTGAGTCCATGGCTAGTTTACTACATTTTCATTATATCAACATTCCATGCTAAGATTGTGATAAGGTCGTCAGCTTTCATTCTGAAATATTTATTGTATCTACATATCAGGTGAAGTTCATAACCTCGCCTTTACTTATTTACATGTTTTTATAAACCCGCGAGGGAAACAATGCTTGTTACAAACCCTTTGCATACTTGTTTTATCTATACAACAATGTGATTACTTTTCAAAGACTTATACAAGCTAAAAACCGAGGAAAAACAATGTTTTTTTACAAGTTATATGCTATCCTGATACACTATTACAGCTACTGTCTAAGTTACATTATGCCAAAAGTCCCTCATTATCATGGACCATAAATCACTTTCGGGTGAACGCAAATATTATGGATAGATCTATCGATTGACGAATCCTGTTTGTGTAGCCCGTATAGGTAACAAACACACAATATTTGAATTTCAATTATATGGCAATTACCTACCCGAGGGCCATTATCTCTATATATATAACCAATTTGGTAAATATATACAAACAAGTCAGTTTTTGTGCCATGAGCCTTAGACCAATATACAATACCAACAAGACCCAACAGCATCAAATAAGGCAATAACGAGATAATCAATGTTACTATGATAATTGTATTCATTGCAATTATTACTAATAACGGGTGTATAATAACAATATCATTTTACATAATAATTGTGTTTAAACAATTATTACACTATGACTTGTATTCAAACTGTTTATCAAACCTATGAATTTCACTCAACCTTTGTGTTGACTTTTTAGCATGTTTATCTCAGGTTATTGAGCAATATACGGCACGGAGTGGCATGGACTCGAAGATGGCTAAAACTTGTTATCATTCACAATGTATGTAACTAGATTTTGGGACCTGCCTTTGTAAAACTCTGATTTGAAATGAATGATAACATATCTTTTGAATAAACGTCTCTTTTTGGTCGTTTTCTATGATTATGATTGTTGTATCCATGAAGTAATACCCCAGATTAGCTTCCGTTGCTATATTGTAAAAATGGGGGTGTTACAATTTGGGAGCTAATAGGGGCGTAAAAGGAGTCAATAGGAATGTAGAGGGAGTTAATAGGGGTGTAAGAGGAGCACCCGACTTCTCGATGATCATTGCCCAGCAATTGCAGAACCTCTTACCTGCCATGCTAGCTCAGGTTGGTAACCACGGAAATGTTGGAAATCAAAATGGTAATGTGGTTAACGAGAACGTTTAGGAGAACGTTAGGAATGTGTTAGTAATGGCAACCGGGTAGATTGTTTGTATAAGGAGTTCTTAGCTTGTAACTCTAAGAAATATGATGGTAAAGGAGGTGATGTAGTTCTTACTCGATGGATTGAGAAAATGGAGTATGTGCAAGATATGAGTGGTTGTAGTATTGACCAAAAAGTGAAATACACTGCTGGTTCATCTATGGGTAAGGTTTTAACGTGGTGGAACTCTCATATCCGCACGTTTAGCCGAGAAGTTTCTGTTAGTATGTCATGGAATGACTTTAAGTTTATAATGATAGAAGAGTTTTGTCTTAGTAGTGAAATGCAAAAGTTGGAAACTAAGTTGTGGAATCACGCTATGGTCGGGGCTGGCCATGTTGCGTATACTATTAGGTTTCAAGAGTTGGCTAGGTTAGTTCCACATTTGGTGACTCCAGAGAGTAGGAAGATTAAGAGGTATGTGTATGGCCTTGCTCTACAGATCTGTGGGATGGTGGCAGCAACGGAGCCAAAGACTATACAGAAGGCTGTACAGATTTCTGGTGCACTGACCAATGAGGCTGCTAGGAATGGATCAATTAAGAAGGTTGAGAAAAGAGGAAATGTGGGGGAACCTAGAAAGGATAAGAATGGTAGGGATGATAATAAAAGGACTAGGACTGGAAATGATTTTGCTACTACCGCAAACCCTATAGGAAGAGAGAATATGGATGCTTGCCCAAATGTACCACCTGAAACTCTTACCATGCACCCGGAGGGCCTTGTCGCACACGCTTCAACTGTAACCACTCGGGTCATTTGGCAAAGGATTGTAGAGGCGTACCGAGGAATGTGAATCCTGTCAATGCTAGAAACCCAACTGTTAGGGCATGTTATGAGTGTGGTAGTACCGACCATGTTAGGTTAGCATGTCCTAGATTGAATAGGGCACAAGGACCGGAAGGAAATCATCCAAACCAAGTTGTTGCTAATAACAGGGGTCAGGGTCGTGGAAACCAAGGGAACCAAGCTAGGGGTAGGGCATTCATGTTGGGAGCATAGGAAGCTCGCCATGATCCGAACATTGTAACGGGTATGTTTACTTTAAACAATCATTTTGCCACTATCTTATTTGACTCTGGTGCCGACTATAGTTTGGTTTCCACTACTTTTATACCTCTGTTAGGCATAGAGCTAAGCGAATTAGGTTTCAGATATGAGATTGAGATAGCTAGCGGGCAGCTAGTAGAGATTGATAAGGTTATTAAGGGTTGCAAACTAGAAATCAAAGGTCATGTCTTTGACATCGATTTGATACCTTTTGGGTATGAGAGTTTTGATGTGATTATAAGTATGGATTGGTTGTCTAATCATAAAGCTGAAATAATTTGTCATAAGAAAGTAGTAAGGATACCACTACTGGATGGCAAGGTACTTAGAGTATTAGGAGAGAAACCAAAAGAAAAGATGAGGCAACTAAAGAGTGTTAAGGCTAAAGAGAATGAACAAAAAGAGATAGTAGTAGTGAGGGATTTTCTTGAGTTATTCCTGGATGACCTATCTGGATTGCCTCCTGTTCGGGAAATTGAGTTTCGAATTGAGTTAATCCCTGAAGCAACACCGGTAGCAAAGTCCCCCTATCATTTGGCACCTTCTGAATTGGAGGAGTTGTCGAGACAACTCAAGGAACTCTAAGACAAAGGTTTCATTCGACCAAGTTTATCGCCTTGGGGAGAGCCGGTATTGTTCGTTAAGAAAAAAGATGGTTCTTTTAGGATGTGCATTAATTATAGGGAATTGAACAAGTTGACAGTTAAGAATCATTATCTGCTTCTTAGGATTAATGATCTATTTGACCAACTACAAGGGTCATAGTTTTTCTCAAAGATAGATCTTAGGTCTGGATACCATCAGCTGAGATTGCATGAAGATGACATTCCAAAGACTGCATTTAGAACTCGTTATGGACATTTCGAGTTCACAGTAATGCCCTTTGGTCTGACTAACGCACCAACAGTATTCATGGATTTGATGAATAGAGTTTGTAGGCCTTATCTTGATAAGTTTGTGATAGTGTTTATAGACGATATCTTAATCTACTCTAAGACTCGGAAGGAGCATGTAGAAAACTTAAGGTTAGTCTTAGGACTGCTCAAGAAGGAGAAAATGTATGCTAAGTTTTCTAAGTGTGAATTCTGGCTAAGAGAAGTGCAGTTTCTTAGGCATGTGATAAATGGTAATGGGATTCATGTAGACCCTAGTAAAATTAAAGCTGTTAAGAATTGGAAAGCCCCTAGAACTCTGACTGAGGTTCGTTCGTTCTTAGGATTGGCTGGATATTACCGTAGGTTCATTGAGAACTTTTCTAAGAAATCTAAGTCTCTTACTATCTTGACTTAGAAGTGTAAGACTTTCGATTAGGGTGAGGAACAGGAATTGACATTTCAAACCTTGAAGGATAAGTTGTGTAATGCTCTTGTTCTAGCTCTCCACGATGGACCGGAAGACTTTGTGGTATATTGTGATGCGTCCGGGATAGGACTAGGCTGTGTGCTAAATGCAAAGAGGTAATGTGATATCCTACGCGTCTAAGCAGTTGAAAATTCATGAAAAGAATTATACGACCCATGATTTGGAGTTGGGTGTAGTTGTGTTTGCACTTAAGATTTGGAGACATTATTTGTATAGGACAAAGATTGTCATATATACGGATCATAAGAGTCTTCAGCATATCTTTAATCAGAAAGAGTTGAATATACGACAGCGTCGCTGGATAGAATTTTTTAGTGATTATGACTATGAAATTCGCTACCATCCTGATAAGGAGAATGTGGTGACTGATGACCTAAGTGGGAAGGAAAGAGTAAAGCCTAAGAGAGTTAGAGGTATGAATATGATCCTTTAGTCGAGTATCAAGGATAGGATACTAACGGCTCAGAAGGAGGCTGTGGATGAGTCTACAGGATTGCAAAAAGGTTTGAATAAGATGATAGAATAGAGAAGTGATGGGACTTTGTACTACCTGGATCAAATATGGGTACCTTTGAAGGGTGATGTAAGAACCCTGATAATGGATGAAGTCCATAAAGGGTGATGTAAGAACCCTGATAATGGATGAAGCCCATAAGTCGAAGTACTCTGTACACCCATGAGCTGATAAGATGTATTACGATTTGAGAGATAGGTATTGGTGGCCTGGAATGAAAAAGGACATAGCTGAGTATGTTAGTAAGTGTTTGACTTGTTTAAAGGTTAAGGCTAAGCATCAAAGGCCATCTGGCTTGCTCCAGCAACCTGAGATCCCTATATGGAAATGGGAAGGAATAGTTATGGATTTTGTGACTAAGTTTCCTAGGACTAGTAGTGGGCATGACACAATCTGGGTCATTGTGGACCGATTGACTAAGTCTGCTCATTTTCTACCTATGCGTGAGGATTATAAGATGGATAGATTGGCAAGATTGTATTTGAATGAGATAGTTGCTAGACATGGTGTGCTGATCTTGATCATATCGGATCGTGATAGTCGTTTCACATCAAAGTTTTGGCAGTCAATGCAAGAGGCATTAGAAACTCATTTAGACATAAGTATGGCTTATCACCCTCAGACCAATGGTTAGAGTGAGCATACTATTCAGACTTTGGAAGACATGCTTAGAGCATGCGTCCTGGACTTCGGAGGAAGTTGGGATGTTCATCTTCCGTTGGTCGAGTTTTCGTATAACAATAGTTATCATTCTAGTATGAGATGTGCTCCGTTTGAGGCATTATATGGTAGAAAGTGGCGTTCACCAATTATGTGGGCTGAGGATGGAGAAGGTCAGTTTATAGGACCTGAGTTAGTGCAAGAGACTACAGAGAAGATCTCACAAATTAAGGATAGACTTAAGGTTGCGCGTGATCGTCAGAAAAGTTATGCCGATAAGAGGAGAAAGCCTTTAGTGTTTAGTGTAGGTGACTATGTCTTGCTCAAAGTGTCGCCTTTGAAAGGTATGGTGTGCTTTGGGAAGAAAGGGAAACTAGCACCTAGATTTGTTGGACCTTTTGAGATCATTGAGAAGGTAGGTTCTGTGGCCTATCGGTTAGACTTACCTAAGGAATTGAATGGGGTTCATGACACATTCCACGTATCGAACCTTAAGAAGTATTTGGCTGATCCAACACTGCAAGTACCTTTGGATGAGATTCGAGTTGACGATCAGTTGAATTTTGTGAAAGAGCCTGTGGAAAATTTGGAAAGAGATTTTAAGAAGCTGAAGCGTAGTAGGATTGCCATCGTCAAGGTTCGGTGGAATTCAAAACGTGGTCTTGAATTCACTTGGGAACGTGAGGATCAGATAAAATTGAAGTACCCGCATTTGTTTAGTGATGTTAGTAGTTGAATTTCGAACAAAAAAATCTTTTAAGGGGGTAGAATGTAACCTTTTCCCCTTTTGTGTTCTGAATATTTCATTTTTAGTCCTTTGACAATTTGACTTTTGTCAGTTTATTTAGATAATGTACCGTGTTGACGGTGGTGATTTTGTTGAGAATTGTGGTAATTTATGGTTATTTGTGAATAATATTCCTTTTTAGAGGTTATTATTATGTTATTTGTATTCCGGGTGGTTTGACCCGTGAATTTTGAGAAATGCCGAAAAACGAGTCATGACACGTATGTTAATGTCCAAATGAGTTTTGAAGGGTTTGAAGTGTAAATATGTCGTGTAAATATTCTAGGTTAATGGAAAAGTATTTTTAAGGTGAATACAAATGCTAATTAACTTTGGGGAAAATTTTACGACCAAGTTTTACGAGTATTTAAGTGATCACGACACGAAAAGAAAGACCCGACACCCTATAGGATGCCATAACCGGTCATGAAAGCCTAAGGAGACAATGAGGCTTAATTTTAGCCAAGATGTCCCAAGGTTGTACACATATATGCCTTTCACTAGAATATTTCCACTAATTTCTTTTCATTTCAAAAAAATAAAACACACACATAGGTGTGTGAGTGTTCGTCCGCCACCAACCACCACAAACCACCATAGATTTTCCAACTCTGATCAAGAACGTGATATTCCGGGTTGATACGAGTATTTGGGTATTCATTTAAACAACGTTTGGGTTGTCTGGTTCGTGCCGAAATCTACATTTTTGAAGATTTTCTTGTATGTTTTCAAATTTAAATTTTGTTTGTCCTTTTGGGTTTATATTGATGCATAGATGTTAGCTGTACAAGTTGATCTTTGTAAAAATCAATTTTTAGATACAGAATGGATAAAAAGGGGTGTTTGGCTAGCGTCGGATTCAAAAAGAAATAAAGAGGTTTTGTAGTTTTGATGTTGTGGTCGTGATGGTTGAATAACATATGTTGCTAAATAGCTTATTTTGAATAATAGCTTGTATAGCTTATTTGGTGGGCTTTTCGTGGCTTATTTTAAGCTTATATGCTCACGTCATTTTTCACAATCACAAGGGAAGTGATTTTGAATATTTTCGTGGTATGGCGTATGTTCGTGGACTATTTTTATAGCTTATGGTAGTAACCAAATACTATACGTAGCTTATTAGCTTATTTTTATGCTTATGGACTAGTTTTTGTAGCTTATGGACTCACGGCCCAATAAGCCTATTTAAGCCATGGCTTAATGGGAGAGCTTATTGTGGTCCGGATTATTTTCTACTTATTATTATGAGCTTATGTACATAAATGGGCCTTGGTTTTGGACTTGGATCGTATTTTGGACTTATAAATATCTTAATGGACCCTTGTTGGGCCTTAAAGCCCAATAAGCGATGTTTAGTCGTTATAAGAGTTTGACGGACTTTTTGAAAGTGAAATGTATTTACGAAGTGGTATTGAACGATATTTTTAGGAAAAAACATTTTAGTAAACGTTAAAGATCGAGATTTTGGAATTTTGTCGGAAAAGTGTCGAAAGTTTGACAAATGTTTGAAATAAAGGTTAAAAACCTTGGAAAATGTTGTACGAACGTATGGGTCATGTCAAAATTTCATAAAAAGTTTATACTTAGAAATTTTACCTAAAAACATGATTTTTGATTTTAAATAATAAAATATTATTTATTTTATTTAATAAATTCACTAAAAGACGAAAAACATAAATTTTCTCGAAACTTCTCTAATATGTTTATTATGAGTAAACGTTTCATTTTCAACCATATTACGATTATTTTTACGGTGACTAAGGTTTACCGAATGGAGTTATCGAGACATATTTATAATTATTTATTATAAATATTTACTTATATTACTTATTTATTTTCTTTAAATAGTATAAGTATGTATTATTGAGCGATGAGATTTATATGATTGTTGGGATATGTCGTCAACCATCACACCACTAAATTGTTA
>BQNB010151918.1:0-15840 GCA_026074375.1 Tanacetum coccineum | reverse complement strand
ATTTTTGACTCTGTTTGTTTATGGTCAAAATTAGATGTTTTTATGAGTTGTATTTTGGAGTTTTTTCTTCTTTTTTTAGGGTGCGTTTGCTTTAAGAGGTGTTTTGGCTAAGCTTACTGTATATCGTAAGCTCATAAGCTCATGTTGAGTGTTTGAATTAGCTTATATTTAATGAGTTGATAACTTCAAATGTTTGGTTTAATTTAAAGTGGTAAATAACTATAAGAGATTTTTTTTTGAACGGCAACATTTTATAAACTAGCAAGGAGCTAGAAAAGAAATTACAAAGATATTAAATGCGGGTTTTTAAGCCAATCATCCCTAGAGAACTTTCTACTACACCTACTATTACACCAAAGAAAGGAGGAAGAGACAATATTCTCAAAAAGGATCGATCTAGACGGCTTATTAACATCAAAAGTAGAACGATTCCGAAATCCCCAAATAAACCACCAAGCAACGTAGAAGACTCCTTCCAAAAAACCTTTAACTGAACCCGGAAGACGAATAGAAGAGAACCACTCGTCCCATTCTGAGAACGAACGCCAAAGCTGGAAATCGATCTCCCACCAACGGCAAACACGATGCAAAACCTCCTGAGATAGAGAACATCGAAATAACAAATGATGGACATCCTCTTCATCCGAAAAACAAACCGGGCAAGAAGTGGACTCCAAAATAACACCTTTTTGGACCAGATTGTATCTAGTAGGCAAACACCCCCGACGAGCTCGCCACATAAAAACATTAATCTTAATAGGAATTAACTTAACCCACCTAGTCGGCTCAGAATGAGAGGGAAGCACCAAATCATCAATAGCAAGACGAGTATCTTTCACACTAAATTCACCACTGCTAGAAAGGGAGAAATACCAACGATCATTAGACGTTGAAAGAACCACTGAATTCAAAAACGAACTTAAATCTGAGAATTCTTGCTGTTCGACCCCTCCTCTAACTGATCTCCGAAAAGACGTATCCAGGGGGCCAGCCATCTTAGCCGCCACACAAATATTGGGAGCAGAATCAAGGGCAAACAAACGCGGACACAACTCACACAAGGGAATATCCCCCATCCAAGTCTCTTTCCAAAAACTAGTAGATTGACCATCCCCGATACGTTTAGAGCAATACGACAAGAAATCAAATCCAGATGACTTAAGCACTTGAACTTCCTTCAAAATCGAACTCCATATGGAAACCTTACGAACTGAATGAGAATCAATCTTATCCCCATGAACCGCTTGGATAACACGAAACCACAAAGAATCATCTTGCGAAACGAAACGCCAAACCCACTTTAAGAGGAGCGCTCGATTAAGAGCGAAATAACTCGAAACCCCAAGACCCCCTTTCTTCTTCGAAGCTAACACCTTATCCCAAGCAATCCAGGAAATTTTTTTCTCCAACATGCTGGCACCTTTAAAGAAGTTACTACGAATTGACTCCATAACCTTAAGCACGCCTTTAGGAACCTTAAAAATGGACATGTTATAAAGGGGAGATGCACCGAGAACTGATTTTAACAAAGTAAGCCTACCACCAATCGAGAGGGTTTTCGCTTTCCATTTAGACAAACGCGATTGAAGCTTTAAAATTACATCATCCCAAGCCTTATGACGAGTCATCCCAGCCCCCACCATAACCCCAAGATAACGGAACTTGTTTTCCATAATAGTGCAACCTAAAGAAGAAGCCATATCCTCAACTCTAGACCGCGAGACCCCCACACCCAAAATTTGGCTCTTATGAATATTAATCTGTAATCCCGACGCGAGATGGAAACATTTAAGAATATTGATAATACCTCTCAAATTATTATCAGACCATTCACCCATAAAAAAGGCGTCATCCGCATAAAATAAATGAGATAAAGCCAAAGACCCCTGTAACTGAATGCCTTTAAACACATCTTCATCAACTGCTTTACAAACGGATAAATGCAAAGCTTCCATAACAAGAATAAAAAGAAAAGGCGATAGCGGATCACCTTGTTTAAGACCCCGATGAATATGAAACTCGTCAGACGGACTTCCATTAACTAGTAACGAAGCCTTAGCAAAATCAGAAATACCTCTAATCCAAGTACACCAAGTCGAACCGAATCCAAAAGCCTCAAGGACGTCAAGCAAGAAGTCCCAACGAACCGAGTCATAAGCCTTAGCAAAATCAACTTTAAAAAACAACGCTTTCTTTTTCTTCCTTTTACACCAATCAAGCACTTCGTTAAGAATGAAAGGACCATCCAAGATCTGTCTTCCAGCAACAAACGCGGATTGAGTGTTAGACACAAGGCCTGCTATAACCATAGCCAAACGGCTTGCCAAAATCTTAGTGACGACCTTATAAATACACCCTATTAAACTAATAGGGCGATAATCGTTGACGAATTTTGCATCCAGGACTTTTGGGATTAGAGCAATAAAAGAAGAGTTACAACCCTTAGAGAACGAGCCCTGTTTAAAGAAATGCTCAACTGCTTCACAGAAATCCGGACCAATAACCTTCCAAAATTTTCTAAAGAATTCAAAAGTGAACCCGTCCGGGCCCGGTGACTTATTGACTCCACAATCCCACACAGCCAATCTAATCTCATCATGAGACACATGACGCTCTAAGTCGGCAACCTGATCTGTAGATAACCGATTCGGAAAGGAGAAACTGAGTTTCAATCTAGCCTTTGTGGGCTTATTAAAACGAGCTTCATAGTGATCTTTAAAAGCTTTCTTCACTAAGATAGGATCTGTGCACCACGTACCATCAACAAACACACCACGGATGGCTAGATTAGACCGTTTCTTGTTAATGATTCCATGAAAATACTTCGAGTTCTCGTCACCTTCAATCGCCCATCTGACTTTTGCTTTCTGGACGAAATCCATATCTTCCATCTCCTTTAGATCATTCAGGTTACTCATTAAGTCTTGTCGCCTAAAAATCAACGAATCAATAGGCCCATACTAACAAACTGGATTTAAAAAATAAATGAAAAATTAATCACCTAAAAATTAATACGAAAACTCACTGCTATTGTGCTGAAATGAGGGGGTTTTATACCCAAAGCCTTGAGCTAATCCCATCTTCTCGATCCTTCTTCTCTCTTTCATCTCAGCCCTCCATCTTATCTCTCTCCTCGATCTTTCTTCTAAGCCGTACGATTAGATTGTGGGTGTAAACGGATCGATGATGTGGAAAATGGATGTGTTAGTTTTGTGAGGTAAACAACCACACACGTCACATCAACCAATGATATTGCTTCTTTCAGCCCAGGGTGCCATGGGTTAAGGGTGGGATTGCTAGTGAGGTTTGGGTTAGCTATGTGAGAGGGTCTTTTACCCATGGTTAAGTAGTGGTTAGGCTTAAGGTTTAAAGAACTGGGTTTACGTTGGAAATCGAGTTGGTTCATGTGTGGTTTGTGAGAGTTTAGAGATCGACCTTGGGGGTTTTTAGGGAGAACAGGAATTTGTTGGGGGCTTATAAGAAAAACCGGGTTAGGGTAGGTTAACGGGGTGGGTAATGGGTTTTTAAATTGGGTTGGGGGCTAGAACGTGATTGGAGGGACGAGGTAAGGGTACTGGCGTTTGTTTTACCCGGTATGACCCGCGTGTTTTTCATGAGGTTTAGGAGTATTTGCAAGATGAGGCCCCCTTGTGTTTGGCTGTAAATTGTTGAGGTTATAAAACAAGAATAGGTAATTGCAAAAATTCGGCCCTTGGGACTTATTTTTTTCATTTTCAAGTTTAATTATACTTTGAAAAGTTGCAAGTTAGTCCCTGGAGTTATAGATCAATGGAGCTGGGTTTGGTTTTGACAGCGAGTGTAGACTGAGGTTGACTGCAGAAGGCTGAGGTTGATTTTCTTTGGCTTTCATGATCACTCATCCGTTCTGTTGTCGTTTTTGCCCCTGGTTTCTTTGACCGTTTTCTGTGAATTTTGACATATCTCGTCACTCGCACACAATTAAAACTCAGATAACAAAGCACTTTTTTGCCATTTTTGATCCGTTTTTGGGGTTATATTTGGGTTTTTTAAGCATAAATAGTTATGTGTATTTTACACATATCAAAAGTCCCCAAACTAAACGATTGCGTGTCCTCACGCAATTTCACATGCTTTATAACCAATACCTCAAAAATTACACAAACTAATAACCTTTGTAAATTAGCAAGAGTTTTGTTTAAGAAGATACAAGTTATAAAACACCGACTTCCATTTTTCTAAGATTTTCGTTTTTATGGATTTTCTTGGATTATTAACCTACCTAAACTACAATTAATTTGTGTTGCATAATGTAATGTTTTCATACCACATTGGCTAAACTTTTAGGATATAGAACAAAAAGCACCAAATAAGTGTTAAAGATCACTTCATCATCCCCGATTTTTCACTTTTCCCATTGCTAAGCTTAAAACAAGATCACGTTAATTACAAGTCATGACTCTAACAACTATCATAACATTTTAATTGTGTACTTACTTTTCCTCCCACAATATCCTACTTTGTATCTCTGGGAATTTTACTTAAGTCATTATACCGAAGGCTCTTTAAGACTTTGTTACGATACCTTATTAATTCAGAAAATAAATGTATGGTAAAGAACGCAATAATTAGGCTCTTAGCCCTTTTTCAAAAGATCAAATGTCAATCAAGCAACCAAGTCCACATCGGAGGACAACCAAAATTTGGTTTTATTAGGCGACTTAAGCAAAAGGCACCTTCATGTTAACTACGGCTCTTTAAGACATGAATGGACCAATCTCATTTGCACCATATTACCTAGGCTCTTTTAAGGCACAAAATAAAGACAAAAATTAAGCAAACATTAGTATTCCTCTGTCCTTTTAGTAGGCTACAACATCGGCCACGCCTTCCGGCGAAGCAAGCAAAACATATTTCGACGTGGATTATATAAGTAAAAACACCGGTGCCTT
Organism: Tanacetum coccineum; assembly: GCA_026074375.1. Lineage (NCBI taxonomy): Eukaryota > Viridiplantae > Streptophyta > Magnoliopsida > Asterales > Asteraceae > Tanacetum > Tanacetum coccineum. Next base: position 10,909 of record BQNB010151918.1, on the reverse strand, counting down.
TTATCTCGAAGCCACATCGTTAGCGAGTCGACAAGAGGTTTTCTACTTATTATGACACCGGACTCTACCCTGATATGAAAATCCACATCGCCCACGCCTCCGACTCGTGACAAGTAATTCTGGCAGAGTACGTATTTATTATATGTTTGTATTTTTTTGCAATTAACTATTCTGATGTGTACTCATCTAATCACAAACAAAGGAAACTAAAGAAAGAAAACTTCTATTAGCTACTTATTAACCAAAAAATCCATACAACTTATTTATTAAACATTTATATATAGAGGTGAAAAAAAACTAATGGAGAGGAAAAAGCCACAAGTAATACATATGAGCTTGAAAGAAAACCAACTATTCTACGTTTAATATCATGACTTATAAATAACACTATCATTTCTTGTTCTTCACAAAAGAAATTTTGCAAATACTTAGCCTTATAAAATTCAACTCGGCATATTTAAAATCTACTTGAGATTAGCACAAGCTTTCATTTACTAACGATTCAAGTCTAGCATGTTTAAAGTCTATATGAGACTAGCACAAACTATCATCATTTAGATTGTTAAGGGAAAAAGCTAGAACTCAACACATTCAATCGGGTCAAAAATTACTTCTTATTCTTACCAGCGGAAAACCTACATTTTTGTCTTATTATTATTATTATTATTATTATTTTTTTTTTTTTTTTTTTTTTTTAATTAAAAATTTAAAATTTTTGCTATTTTTGTGGGAAAAACGGGTACGTGAGAAACACAATAAGCAGGCACATCAAATCGATAGATTCCCTCCCCAAACTAAAATGAAACATTGTCCTCAATGTTTAAAGTCGGGTTCCTACGAAAATCTAAGCCGTTTATTAAGTAGACAAAGATAATTCGTTAATCGATAAGATAAAAGGATATTGATCTCCCCAAACTAATTTCACACAAAGGATGAGAAACTCGAGTGCTTCGGAATTAGGCATCGAACACGAGAGGATTCTTGAAATGTTGGGTTAATCCTGCCAAATCACAACACAAACAACGAGAAACGAAGAGGATGGGCCCCTCAACATCACAACACATTAGAGGTTAGAAAATAAAATAGAAAGAAAAGGATAAGCATGGGGTGAACTCCCACGAAGCGGCTTTGTTTTTGATTACCGAGTCGCAAGCTCGACTCGATCCCTGAATTCAGTTGTCCTTAGGGAGAGCAAATAGAAACGTTCATTTGAAACTGCCACTGGATTGTGAGGATTCCAGGATCAACACATAATTTTCACTTTGAAAGGAGGTAGGGAAATCATAGGTGTATGTCTTGGATGTAAGTGAAAGAATGGGTAAGAAAGTTCCAAATGATAAATGCGAAAGTATCTTCAACATTTAGAGGAAACGTCTTCTTACTTTGGTAGAAATTAAGCACAACATTCTTCAAACATTCATCTGGAGGTTCTGGCGGAGGTAGAAAAATTGATGGTTCTCTGAAAACTAAAAGAGTCCCGGAGGAAATGTTCTCTTTTAAATTCTCCTCCAATGTTACAAGATTTTTATCATGAATGGCATGATAAACTAGTATACCTGGTTTGAATACTTTGTCCTCGTTTCCGAGAGAATTCAAGATAACACTAGCCGACAACTCCGCAGTGAAAGGCGAGTCGGAATCTAACAAAGGATGTGGTAAAATACTTGTGGTGGTAGAGTCAAATGAAATGGTTAAATCCTTTTTCAAATCCTTTGGTTTGGAAAAATGATCATTAAAATTAATTGGATTATCAAAAGTGATTCTTATTGGCATAACAATGGTATCAATTTGTATTTGACTTGAAACTTTGTCATCATTCATCTTAATAGCATCAACTTCTTGAGGACGAGAAAGAGTTTTTTTTATGTAAGAACGTTGCTAAAAGACAAATTATCTTCTTCCTTATCGCAATACGAGTCATCATTCTCCATACAAATCGGATCAACGAGAAAACATCGGCGTCTTCCATGAACAATCCTTCTCTCCGGTAAGAGTAGGGGAAGTAGGATTGCTACTTGAAACTTCAAGGGTGGGAGGAAGGGTAAGATCAATTCCCGATGGAATTGAATCTCTTTCAAGATAAGCTTCCAATTCACTTTCTTCCGGTGAAGTAAGTGTGAAGGAAGAAGAAGACTTAATCTCGACATTCTTATCGTTCTCTTCAAAGAGAGGATTCATGTTGCTAGATTTGAAATTATCATCGAATTCGAAAAGAGGATTTAAATAAATTCGAAACGTTTCTTCATGAATATCCTTCTTATGAATTGAATCGTCATTACCCGGTGGTAATGAGTTAGGAAGAGTGAATTCATCGGTGAATTTCTCGAAAGTAGAATCACTAGTCTTCATCGGAGAAGAACTAGGAAAAGGAGCATCGGATGGAATAGTGGTACTGCCACTAAACGGATCGTCTTTTGAAAAATCAATGATAGAAATAGCATGAACAAATTTCTTTTCCTCGTTTTTCTCAGATTTATCGGCATAATAAACAAGTTCTTCCTTTCCTACTCTTAAAGTCAATTTTTCCTCGTACAAATCAATGAGAGCTTTTGCGGTGCGAAGGAAAGGTCTTCCTAAAATAATAGGCACTCTCGGGTCTGGTTCAAAATTAACCACAACAAAATCAGCAAGAAAAGTGAAACCATCAACTCTAACTACAACATCCTCGGCTATACCCATTGGATGTGTAACGGAACGGTTAGCAAGCTCGAGTGTCATTCGAGTTGGAGTCAAAGCTTCAAGCCCAAGTTGCTTGTAGATAGAATGAGGTAAAAGGTTAATGCTAGCTCCGGAATCGGCTAAAGCACTAGTCCTATCGAGTTCTTGTAAAGCACATGGGATAAGAAATTTTCCCGGATCTTCGAGCTTCTCGGGAACTTTGTTCATGATGATTACGAACAATTTCAGCATTCACGATCATGATAGCGATCTCCTCGAGCTTCTCTTTGTTCCTTAGCAACGAGCTTAACCATTTGTTGAACTTTGGCATTTCGACAAGAGCATCTTTCAATCCAATCTCTAATCGGAGTTGCTTGAACATCTTCAAAAACCGGCTATGTTGAGCACTTGGTTTATCGTGCTCTCTAATTTCCATCCTCTCGGGATATGGAAGTTTAGATGGATACGTATCAGGTCTTGGAGAATTAAGATCTTGAATTTCAACATTAATGGTTTTCTTTGCCTTTGGATTTGGGATTTCCATGAAAATTGAATCTTCTTCCTCCGGAGATGGGACATGTGCGGTATTTTCCAAATTTGGATTTTGCACTTTTTCCGTTGAAGTCTCCAGGTTGGATTCATTTTGGGAAGTTGAAACATCGGGTGTAGGAACAAGAGGAATCGAAGGTTCTTCCAAAATTTTACCGCTCCTTGTGGTGATAGCATTAATTTGCTGACGAGGGTTAGTCACGGTTTGACTTGGAAGAGTTCCTGGATTTGAGGTAGAAGCTGAATTTTTGAAATTATTACAAAGACTTGTCAACAAACTCGTGACATTAGCCATTTGATTTTGCAAATTTTGACCTTGATTCTGAACATTCTTCAATACCGCATCGTTTGCCTTGACGTAGTTTTCAAAATCCGTTTTCGAAATACCTTGGATTTGGGGCGTAGGAGCCTGATATGGTGTAACTTGGTAAACCGGTGGTTGATTGGTTGGTGGTTTGGGAAAAAAAAAAAACTACTTGATTGTTTTGATGGTTGAAATTTTCTCCACGGTTTTGATTCGAATTGAAATTGTTCCCTTGATAACGGTTTTGGTTGTTTTGGACATTCGGTTGATTGAAACCCGGTGGTCTCATTTGACTTGCCAAATTGGAAGGTTGGTTTCTGTGGAGAAAATTGCTAACGGCTGCGGTTTGTTGAAATTGTTGGATGTTGTCATGAAAAACGGGAAAATCGTTTCCACCTCGGGTTAACGGACAAAGGTTAAAATGGTGATTTGATCCACAAGTGACACATACTTCCTCAACTGCTTTGACGGGTGCGGGAGTAGTAACAACTAAAGCTTTCATTTCATTCATCATTTGTTTCATCTTGATAGTCATCTTATCCTCGAGAGAAGCGGCTATTTGTTGCATATCGAAAGAATTATTAGAAGGTGAAGAATTAGAAAGAGGAGCATCCGTACTCACTCTTGAATCACTAGCACGACTCCTTGAGTAACGAACTTTTGACTTGCTTTCAATAATTGCTAAACCTTCTTGAGGCATCTTGTCTAAGAAATCCCCGGCAACGGCGCCAAAAACTGATTGCAGTTTTACATACATATAAAATATATATATAATATAATACTTCAAAGAGGAATTAAGAAAATTCCCTAAAGAAAATTCACTCTCAAAAATATATATAATATAATATATAATACGTATATTAAACCGGGCAAATATGATCACCCGGGTCGTTTCCCCAACGACTAGTGAAATTGAATCCTCGTTTAAGTCTGGATTATGATTTGAATAAGCAAATGGAAGATTTGATAATCAAAAGCAACAACTAAAATGGACAATTAAAAACAATTAAACAAATACGGTAAAATAATAAAACACGACTAATAAGTAAGTACACTAAAATTAAACCCTAAAAATGCAAACTAAATTTCTAAACCTAAGATAGGACAAAAGAAAATTTTAGGAAAAAGAAAAACATTTTTTCTTGATTATTTTTGAATTTTTTATTAATTAAAAACTATTTAAATCTAATTAAATCCTAAAAATAGAAAATAATTGAAATTATATTTTTCATAAGTAAAATAAGTAAAAAGAAAAATTTTAGAAAAAGAAATTACTATTTTTGGCTTTTTAGATTAAAAGATATGATTTTTATAAAATTAAAAGCTATAAAAATAATAAAACTATTAAAAATAAAGTCCTAAAATTTTTATAAAAATTACACTAAATAAAGAAAATGTGCAGAAATTTTCTAAAAATAAAAGCCCTAATTTTTATCTTTTTATAAAAGTTTAATTAAACTAATTAAAACCTAACCCTATTTATTAATTAAGACTAAATAAAACTAATTAAAAACTAACTTAGGGACTAACTGTGTAAAAGACTTAAGGGCTAACGGGGCTAAAACATTTAACAGGCAAGGATTAACTGAGAAACAACTAAAACATAAAAGCTACACGAATGGTCCCTGAGGTCCTACCCCGATAACACCCAAAGTCCAATTATAAGCTCAAATTCTAAAAGTGCTTATCACTAAAAACTTGAAAGAGCAAAGTTATAAAGGAAGCTAGTGGGAACAAAATTAATAAAAACTACTTGGGCTGAAAATAACAAATAAGCTCAATAAGAGCTTATTTTTGAACTGGCCTTAGAAAGGAGGGTTTAACCCTTGGTTTTACTTATTAAGCTTTAAAAAGCTTATTTTTAGCTAAAAATTAAAAAGGAAAGGAATTCTAAAAAGCTTATATGATGCTTAATCTATTTCAGATAAGAAACTAGAGCTAGAAATCCTTTTAAGCTACTGAAATTAAGTATGAATTAAGCGAACTACAAGATAGACACTCCCAGAATAAGCAAAATAGCACAAAATCCAAATAAGCTAAAAAACATAAAAAGCTAAACCGGACTCTAAAACTTTTAAGGACTTAATAAACTGCTTATAATCTATCAATATAAGCTATAAATTCTACCACCTTAAGCTAAGATTCAAAAATTAATAAGCTAAATTACTAACCTGCTATTTTTGGTGTTTTCAGAGTTTTTACTGACTTTGACAGCTAAATTAAGCTAGGAAAATAAGCTAGAAAATGTAAACTAAGATTAAATCTATAATAAGCTATAACTAATCTAACTCCTACTTGAATCTAAGCACCTAAAACCTACTTATACTTAACTATAAACTAGGCTAATAGTGACAGTACTAACTGTGACAACAGCAACAAAACTTTTAGTTAGGTACTTATTCAGCTTTGGTGAATTTTGGCAGCAAATTAAGCTAAACTAATAAGCAATAAATCTAAATCCATTACCTAATCTATAAAAATCTACCTCTAAACTATATACTTCCTTAATTTGAAAAGCTAAGTCTTAAGATTACTTGGCTTAATCTTAAGCCAAAAGAGACAGCAGTACTAACTTATTGTTAGTACTGGTGCACTATGCACAAGTGCTACTCAAAAGTGCAGGCTTCCTAAGGGGACTCCTGCACTTAAACACACTCAAATAGAGTGTATAAACACAATGCAAGTAAGATCTAAGCCTTTGAGGGAGTAGATCAAATTTCCACAGCCAAAAGTTTAAGACAAAATGCCCTGGTGTAAAAACAAAGATAATAAGCCATATCTTTTGAAAATTAGCAAACTAACTTTTAAAAACTCTTAAACTACTGATTTTAAATGAAAAATCAGCTGACTCAAACAAATTGCACAATTAGTTTTGACTTTTTGAGGTTAAACATACTTATGCCAAACACCCCTTTCAGGCTATGACAAATTTGAGAAAGGCTTTTAAGGTGCAATCTAATGAACAAGCATTAACTACCAGATAAGAACTAGATTAAATCTACCCTAACAAACATGAATCAACAACAGTATTAAGCTATAATCTAAGATTAAGCTATTCTCTACTATTTTTGGTTTTTTAGAGGTTTTTGGGACAATTTTATGAAAAACTAAGATTCAAACTAAGAAAGTCAAAAACCGATGAACTATTGAGGCTAATTAGCTAAATAAAACACAAATAAGCAACAATAAGCAAACTTAATAAGCAAATAAGCAAATCTAAATATAGAAAGCAATGAGATCACTATTTAAAGCTAGAATAAAAGGAAATAAAAGAGAGACTTACAAACTCCTCTAGCTAAACAAGAGATCTTAATTAAGAGCAGCTACAAGCTCCCTAGCTTATTAATAAGCTAGGGTATAAGTCCTTGAGAACCCTTCCATGTTTGGTTCTCCTTCCATAAGCTTATAAGTCCAAATCTAAAGTTAATTAGATTAAGAGCTAATTTTAAGATTTAGATAGGATTAGGATTTAATTAGACTCCAAAATAAGCTTATAGACTTATTAGAGCTTATTAAGGCTAATTGATAGATTTGCTTATTGAGAGAGCTTATGACTTAGATGAGAGCTTAAAAATGAGATTTAAAATACTAAAAATTGAATTTCATAAATTAAAGAAACTGATTACATTACTTAAAAAGGAAATTACAAATCATTTAAGGTAAATTACATTTAAGAAAAATACTAAATTAAGCTAGACTTAAAAACGACTAAAAAAAGCCAAATGAGAAAAGCCAAATGGAAGAAAAAGCCAAATGAGAAATGCGAAGGAATTGACATCTTCAACATTTAGAGGAATCGTCTTCTTGCGTTGGTATAAATCATCATTAAGCACAACATTCTTCATAACCAAAATGGGCTCAAAATTTAAACATTTATCTGGTGGTTCTGGTGGAGGTAGAAGAAATGACGGTTCTTTGAAAACTAAAAGAGTCCCAAAGGAAATGTTCGCTTTTAAATTCTCCTCCAATGTAACAAGATTTTTATCATGAATGGTATGATAAACTAGTATACCCGGTTTGAATACTTTGTTCTCGTTTCCGAGAGAATTCAAGGTAACACTAGCCGACAACTCCGCAGTGAAAGGCGAGTCGGAATCTAACAAAGGAGGTGGTAAAATACTTGATTTAGTGGTAGAGTCAAATGAAATGGTTAAATCCTTTTTCAAGTCCTTTGGTTTGGAAAAATGATCATTAAAATCAATCGGATTATCAAAAGTAATTCTAATTGGCATGACAATGGTATTGATTGGAACATTACTTGAAATTTCCTCTTCTTGTTTGTCTTTGATTTCTTCAACTTCTTGAGGACGAGAAAGAAGTTTTGGTTTCTTATTTAAGAATTTTGCCAAGAGACAGATTATCTTTTTCCTTATCGCAATTCGAGTCATCATTTTCCACACAAATCGGATCAACGAAAAAAACATCGGCGTTTTCCATGAACAAACCTTCTCTCCGGTGAGAGTAGGGGAAGTAGGATTGCTACTTGAAATTTCAAGGGTGGAGGGGAGGTAAGAATCAATATCCCGTGGAATCGAATCTTTTTCAAGATAAGCTTCTAATTCACTTACTTCCGGTGAAGTAAATGTGAAGGAAGAAGAAGACTTAAATCTCGAAATCCTATCGTTTTCCCATCAAAAAAGGATCACGTTGCTAGATTTAAAACCATCATCGAATTCAGAAAAGCGGATTCGAGTTAAATTTGAAAATTTACTTCATGAAATCTTTCCTTACGAGTCAGTCATCATTACCCGTGGTACCGAATCAAGAGACAAGTTTGTTTGGTGGAACTTCTCGAAATTAATCACTAGTCCTTCATCGAGAAGAACTAGGAGAAGAGTATAGTGGTAACTAGCCACTAAACGTATCGTCCTTTTGAAAAATCAATGATAAAATGGCATGAACATCAATTCTTTTCCTTGTCTTTGTTCTCGATATTTATCACATAAAGAACAAGTTCATCCTTGTCCTACTCTTAAAGAGCAATTTTTCCGCGTACAAATCTATTAGAGCTTTTGCAAGGTCGAAGGAAAGGTTCTTCCTAGAATAATAGGTACTACTCGATCGGGCTCAAAAATAAACCACCAACACAAAATCTGCAAGAAAATGAGAATCCAATAACTCTAACTTACAACATCACGGCTATGCCCATCGGGTGAGTACTCGAACGATTGGCAAGCTCGAGTGTCATAATACGATAGGAGTCAAAGCTTCAAGCTCAAGTTTCTTATAGATAGCATGAAGGTAAAAGGTTAAATGCTTAGCTCCTGAATCTGCTAAAGCACTAGTCCTATTGATATTTCTTGAAAAAGCTCATGGGATAAGAAATTTTCCTGGATCTTCGAGCTTTTCGGGGACTTTGTTCATAATGATAGCGGAACATACATCATTTACGGTCCATGATAGCCGATCTCTCCCTCGAGCTCTCTTTTCCTTAGCAACGAGCTTAACCATTTGTTGAACTTGGGCATTTCGACAAGAGCATCTTTCAATCCAATCTCTAAACGGAGTTGCTTGAACATCTTCAAAAACCGGCTATGTTCGAGACACTTGTTTATAATCGTGCCTCTCTAATTTTCAATCTCTCGGATAGGGAAGAGTTTAGATGGATACGTAGCAGGTCTTGGAGTAATTAAATCTTGAAATTTCAACATTAACGATTTTCTTTGCTATGATTTTGGGATTATCCATGAAAATTGTGAATCTTCTTTATTCTCCGAGATAGGACATGCGGTATTTTCCAAATTAGTATTTGCAATAATCTTTCCTCCGGCCTCTTCTTTAGTTGATTTTTTCTTTCCAGAATCAACCTATTAATTCCGCTAGATACAAAACAGGAAACTTTGTATACATGAGAACTTTGCACAGGAACTTCCTTCTTAACTTGCTTTGTTACTTTTTCTTTCACCAATGAGGGTAGCGTTTCCATCATGACATCATGAAGATTATCAGCAATATAATCACTTGATGTCCGTGGCATGAACCTTTTCTGGAGATGTGCAAATAAGTAAACCATATCGTCTTGTAATTCATGAAAGAAAGTCTTGTATCTTTTGAATCAATTTGGTTTTGCCTTGATCAATGATAAAAGACGATTGGTTTTTGTGAACTTTGGTGCAAAAGAACCTGATGATGGTGTAGGATGAGTAACCGTCAATTCCTGGAGTTTCTCGGTATCCAAAGATCCGAGAGTAGAGAGATTCCTAGGTAATCTAGTAGTTGAAGGAATTAGTGAAATCCTAGACTCCTCTACATTCTTTCCTTACGTCCTTCTCGTTAGTTCAAACACTTCATCAGTTATTTCATCCTCTTCATCATCAACATTTACAGGTATAACAATATTTGGTTCCACCTCCGTGTCCTTTGTATTCTCTTCCTCCTTTTCCTGATCAATCTCTACCAACGGACTTTACTTATCACTCCTTGGCTCTATCCTAGGGCCAGGAATAGATGTGTCATCATGCCTAGTGGGTGAACTATCATCAACATTCTCAGACTCTTCAACAAGCTTCTCAATCTCCTCAGCTGCCAGTGCTCATTGACCAGTGCCACATTTTCTCTTGCTTCTTGTTCTTCACGACTCTTATGCTCAGCAAGACTTACTTGTAACGTGTCTTGTAACAACATCTCATTAGATTTATCTGCTGTTGGCACTGGAGCTAGTGGTGTAAGACGTGTTGATCTTCTCTCCGGTAAACGAAAATGAATCACAGTTGATCATTTTGGAGTACTTGACTTTGCTGCCTCCGTAATAGGGTTAGGTGACCTAAGGGCGCTAGTTGTCCTATGTGTTCCCTGGGTAGACTTAGTCGGCTGTGACTAAGTCAGAGGAACATCTAGCCCAAACACCTCCACATACATCCGATAATGCTCCGTTTGCTTCATTTCTTTAGTGATCATCCAAGCTGGTATTCGCATTCCAACTTTGTTTTTGTTTCTTCCTAAATTGAAAATATTCTTCATAATATCATCATCTTGAAGATTGTGATATATGTCTTGAGCACGTCTTGATATGTCAGGAAAGATAGTCATATAATGACTGATGATGATCTTTGTAAATCATGGATATGGAATCGAAGATGCTGGATGATGAAGCGAATAGTTAATGCCTTCCTAAAGTAACTCTGCATAATCCACATGAATGTTATTGATAAAGTAATACAACATTTTCATTATCTGCAATGGCGGTTGGTCCCATCCAGTGACACATGTAGTTAGACATTTGGAAAATATCTTGCACAACGTTTGCCATGGCTGCAAAAGACAAGATATCTTGAAGCTTGATGACGTCTTCAGCTCCATTGTAAATCCTAATCTTTGTTTATAGAATGGAACCATGTCAGAAAATGATGGTCGAGGCACAAATGAATTATGATTGTTATCGGTTGCTTGTAGAAGATG
>BQNB010151917.1:0-15841 GCA_026074375.1 Tanacetum coccineum | reverse complement strand
GTTTGTCATCACCAAAACATAAAGAGATCGTATAGATTAAATATCATAATATTTGCACTAACAGTGAGAAATGCCGAAAACGAGTCCCGACACGTCCGATAATGTCCAATATGAGTTTTTGAGGAATAAAGCGTGGAAATATGTCAAGTAAATACTCTAAGTTATTGGAAAAGTATTTTTAAGATGAATAAAAATGCTAAGTAACTTCGGAGAATATTTTAGGGTTGAGTTTTATGAGTTTTTAAGTGATCCCGACATAAAACGATGACACCCGAGCCCCTAGGATCCCCTAGCTAGCTATAGAACAAAATGGGAGACAAGATGGCTTATTTTTAGCACCAAGGGTCCCAACCTTGGTACATATGAATTGTCTTGGCCTAGAACACACATTGTACATGCATTTTGAATAAAAAAACACACACCTCTCTCTTTCTCTCTTGTTTTCGTTCGAACACCTAGAACACACACATTATTATTTTCCAAACTTTGATAAAAAACATGAAGATTGGTGATACTTTGGGTTGATTCTATTGTCCGGGTAGTCATTAAAACAACGTTTGGGTTGTCCGGTTCGCGTCAAAATTTATTTTGAAGACTATTTTTGTAAGTATTTCAAATTTATTTTTAACTTGTACTTTTAGGTTGCTAGTGATGCATAGATGTTAGTTGTACGGCCTGATAGTTAAAAATTGAAAGCAAAAAGTTTACAAATGAATGTATAAGGTGCGTTTGGGATTCGAAATAAAAAGTAAAAATATAATGTTTTTGTTAGTTTTGATATTATGGTCGTTTGCTTTGTATATAGCTTATTTTGGCTTATTTGTTGGTTCGAATAGCTTATTTTGAGCTTAATATCTCACAGCATCAAGGGGAATATACAAGAAGGGTATTTTTGGTTATTACCCTAGTATGTTGTATTTTGTGGACTAATATTATAGTTTATGGTGATAACCAAATGCGATACGTAGCCTACTAGCTTATTTTTTTAAGCCTAATATTCATATTTTTGAGCATATGGGCTTACGGCCCAATAAGCCTTGGTGAGCCGTGGCTTAACTAGGGTTTATAGTGGTTCGGGTTACTTATTTATTTATTAATTTGAACTTATATATGTCATTGGGCCTTGGATTTGGGCTTAGAACGTATGTTGGATACATAAAAAGTATAATGGATCCTTATTGGGCCTTAAAACCCAATAAGCGTTAACTAGTCGTTTTGAGAGTTTTGACGAGCTTTTGGAGAGTGAAAAGTACTTATGAAATTATATAGAAGATTGTTTTGAGAAAGTATCTTGGTAAACGTGGTGAAAGGTGATTTTTGGAATTTGGTTCGGAAAGTGTCGAAATGTTGAAATTATTTGAAAATAAGATTTGATAACCTTGGAAAATGTCATATAAACGTACGGGTCATTCTGAAATTTTGTAAAAAGTCTATACTTAGAATTTTTACTTAAAACGTAAATTTTATTTAAATAATAAAATATTATTATTTTATTATTTTAATAAGTCGACTAAAAGACGAAAAATATAATTTTTCTCAAAACTTTTCCAAAATGTTTAGTAAACATAAACGTTCTATTCCGTATAGTATAAACGATATATTTATGGTAACCAAGTGTACCGAATGGACTTATCGAAGTATATTTATAATTATTTATTATAAATATTTACTTATATTACTTATCTATTTTTTTAAATAGTATAAGTATAGTATATTGTACTAAGATATGGATGAATATGGTATTTTGGAGTCATGTCGTCAACCATCACACCACTAAAACGTTTAAGATAACCGTACAACGAGCGTCTAACCTCTATGCATCCTACTTGAAAACTGTTTTGAAAATGAATGATTTAAAACGGGACATTAACTGGACTAGGTCGTGTGTGGACGTCGTTGCATTTGCTTGTGTGATATTGAGATTTATGTGGAGACAGTTTGCTTGAGGTGAGTTCTCGTGGCCCTATTTTTACTGTTTTTCTGTTGGGAAAAAATGATACTCAAATGTGTTTTGAACTATTTTCTGAACTGTGTGAAACGTGGTTTTTGTTTTGGGGACAATACATGTGCTTATGACTGCTATGTGAATATGTGTAATGTGATCTTACTTGCATGTATTGTGTTTGGCATGGCAAGTGTTGTGTTCTTCACCCTAATTTGCTCAAGCTGGTAGGCTTTAGGTGTGATATGTCATCGGGGTTGCGACCCTAAGAGCGTTGGTACGCGCTGGTAATAAGACTAGCGAGGATGCTAGGTCTTGGTACATGATTAGCGGGGATGCTAAGTCATGGGTTTGGTTTGCATATATTCACTGTCATATATCATAATTGTCCAACTGTATGAGATATTGGCACAACGACTAGGTTTTGAGTCAAAACCTACGAGCTCACCAACATTATTGTTGACGATTTGGAGTATCATTTTCAGGTGACATAAATGGTCGTTAGAGTATGGTGGTTGTAGCATACTTTAGAGAATCATGTAGGAGTCTTGTTTGAAAAGTCTTGCATTTAATGTACGCTTTGGATTTGTTTTTTTGGGATCGAGATAAGATTTTATAGACCCCTGCGTCGGCTTAAGTTTGTAATAATTGGTGGCTATGTGTTGCGTTCTTTATTTGGGACATCACTTAAGGTTATATTGAGGTTGATGGTCATCATGACACTATTTATTTATGCATTTTAGATTTCTCTATCTTGTATCTTGTGTTGTGATTAATCATTATGTCGCATTTCTGTGTTTCCGCCTATGATGGGGTGTAACAGAATAGTAATCAGAGCCAAGGTTATAGAGAACTAGGTGGTTTGGCCTAGACTATAACCTAAGAACCTGCATATAGTTGCGTCATAGGATCTATGTGCGCGGTGTTTCGCTTAAACATGCTTATGTGGTTATATGGTATATAGTATTAGTTAAGTCATTCATTGAAATGTGTGAGCCTAATACTAAGTACAACTGGGAAAGGATACGGGTATAAATACGGTGGCCAACGTAATTATAAACGTATCACGGCTCATGCATATTTAGTATTATCGTCCACACAAATCGGTGTTGACACCTTAGGACCGTAGATTGTGTGATATAGTATATTAGGCTATTCTTTTTCTTTTTGACCGTCCCAGCTACCTAACGTTGCCCATGTTCTCCCTCATGTAGATAATGCTGCCTACGATGACGACCCGAAGTGCTAGTCGGTAGGTATTGGTGCTTCCGTGTATGCATAAATGTATTTTATTGCGATACGTAAACGTTTTACGTAACCAATAAAAATAAAATATGAAATGTTATAAGTTTTCCTCGTAATAATTATATAACACTTGCTTGACGTAAATTTTTATTTATTTAATGGCGGTTTACATTGATTGTTGATTTTTAGTTTACGCGATTTAACTAAATGGTTGAAATTAAAAGTAAACGCGTTAAAAGTTTAAAATAATTAGTTGAATATTTGTTGACGTAAAATAACATGAAAATGCGGATTGTTATAGTCTCCTCGTGTTAAAAGAATTTCATCCCGAAATTCAGATTGAGTTGCCTTCCGGAGTGGTGTTGGTGAAGAGGTGTGAGTTTTAATTCCTTGATGGTGGTTAAACTTGCCGGCGGATTTCCCTAGGGTGCCTAACGATGCGTCTTTGACTTTTTGGCTTAAGATTTGGTATAAGATGATGTCAGATTTATAGTAAGATGGTGTAAGAGTTTACTTAGTTATTATGATTATTAGCTTGGTTCCTTGTGATAAATACCTTTTATGAATACGCACACAAAACTTGATATAAACAGAAAATTGGTTTTTGGCAAAAGGTTTATGGTGACTACTCTCAGCATGGCATGGTCCTTCCTGAATTATACATAGGTGATCAGGCTATGTATATTTGAGGGCTAATGATGCGATGCTCATTTTCGCCAAAATAGTACAAAATAATAGTTTATATGATGAAAGCAATGTAGTTTATTATTTTGCGAATAAATAACGAGATAGTTTCTAAGGTGATGGTAAAGTGATTGTAAGGTAGCTTATAAAATGTTAGTGAAATAATTTTTTCACTGATAGTGAAATGGTTTATCATGAATAGTAAAATGTTTTACAAAGTCATGACGCTTCAAAGAGCGGTTTGCATGAATGAATGGAAAATTAAAGTAAAATTGACGAGATTTTTTTTGTAACACATTAATTGATAGGTAATTTGAAATCATTCGCACGGTACAATGGGAATTTAAGGGAAAATAAAACAAGAATCCCTAAGGAAACAAAGTCTAAGTATTGATATCATCTTCCATGTCGTCAATGTCTTGATCGGTTTCTCTTCCTCCTAAGGCATACACCATTCCACGTGCTTCAGCACCTCCAGCTTTGTTTCCATGGTTCGGATTCTTTAACTCTTGGCAATAGATCTTGTAGTGCCCTTGATTCCCACATTCATAGCAGGCGAGGGTTCTCTGATTGTTAGTGGTAATAGGACTCCTACAGTCTCGTGTCAAGTGACCAATTCTATTGTAGTTTGCGCACTTTACAGTGCACAGGCGAGTGTGGTGAAACTTTTACTTGTTGCACAACGAAAGAGTTCCAACATACTCCTTCCTTTTACCAGACCCAACGATGTAAGCTATAGCCATATTTTGTTTCTTGGGAGGTTGTTGTTGAGCTTGGTTGTCGTTATCAAGTTTCCTTTTGTTTTCAGCTTGTCTTTCAGCAAATGTACAGATTTTCTGATCCATTAAATCATTTGCAATTTCAATCGCATCTTGCATTGTTTTTGGCTTAGATGCCAACATACTTCCCTGGATTATGTCGGGAAGTCCACCCGACATACTTCTCGACCTCATCCGATTCCTCGAGAAACATTATCCCGCACATCAGTGCCAACTTTTGAAAGCGTTGTTTATAGCTCACAACATCAGTGCCCTTAACCTTCGGTTCCAAGATTAATTTTAACCTTCTTGATCTCGGCCTCTTGGGCAATATTTTTGCGGTCATCATTTTTGTAATATTTTTCCATAGCATTCCGTAATGCAAGCATCATGCCCACGAGTCAGGTGAACGTGGGAATTCAACCACTCAGAGCACTACCAAGAAAGTGCAGGTATCAAACTGGATCTGGCACGCACGGTGCAATTGCTAATATGGAATATAGACTCCATCTTCTCAAACCACTGAGTTAAACTAACAACTCCTTCGGTACCCTTAACATTTAGGGGTTGGCATTTGAGGAAGTCACTGTAAGTGCACTCACGAGCAGCTCGCTTTGTCCTTCTGCTACCAGTTCCTGAATCATGGTTGTCATCACCATTTCTACTGGTTCTATTTGCTTCAATTTCTGCCAATGCATCAGCAACTCCTTGGGCTATCAATTGTTTAATTGCTGGGCGGTGGTTGTTGTGGTGGTTCTCTTTGGTGGTATTTTCTTCAAAAATAGAAAACATAAAATTAGTTTTGTTCTAAAAGTCGTGCCCCAAAGATGAAATGTTGCAAGGTGACAAGTTAAAGTCGTGTTTCAATAGTATGGGACGAGTGTTTAAACTAGAAGTTGAATGATAAAGATAACTTGTGGGATCGGCGTACTATGACATATTTCAATGTTATATAATACGGTATTATGTGAAATCATAAAAGATTTAAAGACCATCGTGTTATTTACAATGTCTTGAGAAATGTTCTAGTATTTATATAGATAACTCTTATATAAATAAATGTAATATATACACAAAGGAAAGTGAGCATATATGTATATATATATATATATATATATGTATAATTAAAATATAATATAATATATAATATATATAATACTATATAATTTATATACACTATTACATACGTATACATATATATCTATATAATATTCTATACATTACTATAATATATATAATATATAAATATAAATATATATATATATAATATATTAATATATTTACTATATATATATATATAGATCTACATACGTATATATATATATATATATATATAATAATCTATATATATATATATTATAATATATATATATATATATAATACTATATAAATATATATTATATACTATATATATATTATTTCTATAGTAATATTTATATAATATTATATAGATAAGATATATACATATATATAATAATGCATAATGTTATATATATTATATATATTATATAGCAATATTGTATATATCTATAATAAATATATGCTAGTAATATATATATATAATATATATAAAATATATATATATATATAATATATATTATATATATATATATATATTATAATATATATATATATAATATAATATTGTGAGTGTGTGTGGTGGGTGTGTGTTTGTGTGTGTGTGTGTGTGTGTGTGTGTTGTGCATGCATGTAAGAAAGTTTTGTAAGCAAGTAGTGTGCATAAACATTGAAAAAGTTTGATGTGATGCAATGTTTGTGAAAACGGTTATAGTCTAGATAAAATATGCAACCTAGTTCTCTATAACCTTGGCTCTGAATACCAATCTATAAAACCCCCAAATTGGGTCGCAGCGGAATAATGTCCGGGAGCGTTACTTCATGAGTACCGTTGCACAAGACTTAAGAGAACAACTTCTAAATGTGTCATTTGAAAAGCTTTCTTGTAATGTTTAGACTCCAATGCACATCAAGTAAGCCAAGCATCTAATTCATCTGAGAAAAACATGCTTAAAAGTGTCAACATAAAGTTGGTGAGTTCATAGGTTTATGTAAATGTAAATGTTGGATCAAAGGTTTATAAAGTGTATATGACCATTTCAATCATTATAATAGTCATCAAAATGTAAGTATAAGTTGCTATCAAAGGTGTGTATGACTATCTATCCCATAACTATATCACAAAAACAAAAGTTCTATATTAGTTGGAATCCAAAGCTTTTTAATGTATGCTGACCATTTGTATCCATAGAAAAGTCACCATGTGTGTTTACGATTAACCCTAAGTTTCATGAAACTACTAACTGCGGCGTAGACTTATATGCATGCCACTTTATTCAAGGCATAGTAAGAGTTCATGAGTATGTAGTTGTTGGCCCTGTAGACACCAATCCAGTCATGCTCCGACATGGTATAACGTTCGTTAGTTCAGTACCGCTGAAACTAGTGAGAGCTAATCACCCGAACAGGGATTGTCAATCCCAAATAGATCTATCTTATAACATTTGTGCTTACCCTCCGAGTAATTAACAGTTCATGAAACTTAAGCTAATCCGTAAGGGTCAAAGTAAAGTTGTTGCGTCCATAAGTGAAAACAAGTATGATCCCAGTGTGAGAATATGAAAAATGAGGATGTAAAACGAGTTAGTAAAAAAATCAACCATGTAAAAGAGTTGGTAACCGTCATGTAACGCAGAGTTTTTAATCCATCATGCAAACAGTTTGTAAACTTTCATGAAAACGAGTATATTAACCTAAGTTACGAATCAAGGTCGTAAACAATTAGGTAAAAGAGTAACGTAAAAGAGATTGAAAATGGATATGTAAACAAGTTGTAACGAGCATGTATTCTCCCCTGAGATTTGTAAAGTAAATGTAAAACAAGTGAAAGAGGGGCTATAAACTCACCTCTAGTAAATGTAGTGATTATCGCAAATTCAACAAGTAATCGTTACAAACGATCCAGGATGCAACCTAATTAATTATAGGTCGTATAAGTACGATGTATTTAATGTAAATACAACATCATAAGTTATAGCGTTACATCACCACCTGATAGTCTTTGTTTAATTTAAAAAGTCGAAACAATATTTAAATAGTATTTGATAAATAAATGTCTACGTATATGTATCCATAAAATAAAATGTTATCTTTGTCCAACAATTGATTATTTGTTAATAATACATGATTTAATATTTTTATTGATTTTATAATGATATTATATAATTAGTTTAATTGTTTTATAATATAATATTTATAAAGTTAAAAACGTATATAAATACTATATAAATGATACAACAATATTTTTTAAGGTTTTTATAGCCCAAACAGACTCGTAAACCATATTTTATGTTTCTAACATATTGTATATTTTTATAAAAATTACAGAAAATCGTTTATAAAAATAATTTAGTTTTTGGAATTTCTATTTATCCGAAATCTTAAAAAATGAGTAACTTTTTCATTTTAACTCCATTTCGCTTGTTCTTTATATGTATGAAATTGTGATGATAAACTATTCAAATTTAATACTCAGTATTTTTAAAAAAAATATGCGTCAAAACTGTAATTTCAAAACAGTTTATAAAATTACTTTTATAACTTTAAATCTTTCAAAACCCGTAACTCATTCGTTGTAACTTTATTTTTAGAATTTCTTATATGCTTGGAATCCTCATAACATGTACTATCATCATAAAATATCCATGTATTTTTACCAAATCTGAAACAGTGCCAGTTTTTAAAAAACTACTTTTATAAAAATACTTTTATATATTTAATTATTGTAATCCTGTAAATGTCATAACTTCTTCGCTAAGCTTTTGTTGTTCGTGTTCATAAAATGGTTGGAGTCCTTAATGAAATGACAATAATAAAAAATTAAATCTACTTCAAAATTTATAAAAGTTTGAATCTTAAACAGAATAATTAAAACAGTTCCCTATGTATAGTAAATTATAACTTGTTTATTTATAATTTGTATTCTGGATTAAATTTATACAAGTCCTAGACCTTAATTAAACCATATATTGGTACATTTTTAAGGCCTCGAAATCGTAGCCATCATTTTATGTCCAAGTAAAGTGATCCTCATATACATTGTATATAAAACTTTAATAATAATCTTCAATTATTAATTTATAATCTAAATCTATAAATTAATCAAACAATTAATATAATCTGTTCTTGTGTTCTATTAACTCTTTAACTCATTCCATCATAAGAAAAGTATTTTTTCAATATAAGATCAAGCTTATCATATTTTATAAATCTACAAAATAAACCCTAGGTGGTGATTAACAAATATACCATGATATAAAATATGAAATTGAATAATTAGAAAGATTAGGGTTATGTTTTACCCTAGGTGATTAACAAATATAATGAAGATGTAAGAAGATGCTACACAAATCAAACCCAAGTATTTAACCCTAAATACTTCCAAAAAATCCCTAATTCCAACTTGAAAACCCTAATTATCTAGCTTGAATAACCCTTGAATAATCAACACCCAAGCTTTCAAACCACCTTGATATACCTTAGATATTATACCTAAGAGCACTAGTATACTTATAATCTTGCTAGAATCTGTAACACCTGCCGTTTTCGTGTTTTGAATATTCTAATTTAGTCCTTCGACTATTTGACGTTTGTCAGTAATTTAGAATATTGTACCATGTAGACGGTGGTAAATTTATGAGATATGAAGCATTTTATGGTTTATTGTCTATAATAAGCCTTATTGGAGAATATTATTATGCTATGTAAGTTGACCCGTGATTTTTTTAGAAATGCCAAAAAACAAGTCTCGACACGTTCGTTAATGTCCAAATGAGTTTTTGGGAGGTCTTAGATGGAAATATGTCAAGTAAATACTATAAGTTATTGGAAAAACATTTTTAAAGTGAATAAAATGCTAAGTAACTTTGGGGAATATTTTACGGTCAAGTTTTACGAGCTTTTAAGTGATTCTGACACGAAAACGATAACACCCGAGCCCCTAGGATCCCATAGCCGGCTATAGGACAAGGTGGGAGACAAGATGGCTTACTTTTAGCACCCAGAGTCCCAACCTTGGTACATATGAATTGTCTTGGCCTAGAACACACATTGTACATGCATTTTGAATAAAAAACACACACCTCTCTCTTTCTCTCTTGTTTTTGTTCGAACACCTAGACCACACACACACTATTAATTTTCAAACTTTGATAAAAAACATGAAGATTGGTGATATTTTGGGTTGATTCTAGTGTCCGGTTATTCATTAAAACATAGTTTGGGTTGTCCGATCCGCGTCGAAATATATTTTGAAGACCATTTTTGTAAGTCTTTCAAATTTATTTTTAACTTGTACTTTTAGGTTGCTAGTGATGCATAGACGTTAGTTGTACGGCCCGATCGTTAAAAATCGAAAGCGAAATGTTTTAAAATGATTATATAGGGTGCGTATGTTTCAAAAGTTAAAGGAAAGGAAAAAGTGGTTTTCTTAGTTTTGATATTGTGGTCGTGATGGTTGAAAAACATATAATTGCTATGTAGGTTATTTTGTATATAGCTTATTATGGCTTATTTTTGTGTTCGAATAAGCTTATTTTGGGCTTATAAGCCTACGACATCATAAGGAAATACAAGAAAGGTATTTTTTGTTATTATCCTAGTATGTCATATTTTTGTAGACTAATATTATAGCTTATGGTTGTAACCAAATATGATACGTAGCTTATTAGCTTATTTTTAAGCTTAGTATACATATTTTTGAGCATATGGGCTCACAGCCCATGGGCTCACAGCCCAATAAGCAATCCATAAGCCATGTCTTATAGATGGCTTATTGCGATCCGATTACTTTATTACTTATTGATATGAGCTTATATTTGCTATTGGGCCTTGGTTTTAGGCTTAGAACGTATGTTGGGTACATAAAAGTATAATAGATCCTTATTGGGCCTTAAAGCCCAATAAGCGTTAACTAGTCGTTTGGGGTGTTTTGATGAGCTTTTGGAAAAAGAAAAGTACTTGTGAAATTATACAGAAGATTGTTTTGAGAAAGTATCTTGGTAAACGTGATGAAATGTGATTTTTGGAATTTGGTTCGGAAAGTGTCGAAATGTTGATATTATTTGAAAATAAGGTTTGATAACCTTGGAAAACGTCATATAAACGTACGGGCCATGCCAAAATTTTGTAAAAAGTCTATACTTAGAATTTTTACTTAAAACGTAAATTTTATTTTAATAATAAAATATTATTATTTTATTATTTTAATAAGTCGACTAAAAGACAAAAAAATATATTTTTTCTCAAAACTTTTCCAAAGTATTTAGTAAACATAAACCCTCCTATATCGTATAGTATAACATATATTTCAGGTAGACCAAGGTGTACCGGAAATGGACCTTATCAAAGTATATTTATAATTATTTATTATAAATATTTACTTATATTACTTATCTATTTTCTTAAATAGTATAAGTATAAGTATATTATACTAAGATACGGATGAATACGGTATTTTAGAGTCATGTCGTCAACCATCACACCACTAAAACGTTTAAGATAACCGTACAACGAGCGTCTAACCTTTATGCATCATACTTGAAAACTGTTTTGGAAATTAATGATTTAAAATGGGACATTAACTGGACTATGTCGTGTGTGGACGTCGTTGCATTTGCTTGTGTGATATTGAGATTTATGTGGAGACATTTTGCTTGAGGTGAGTTCTCATAGCCCCACTTTTTACTATTTTTCCATTGGGGAAAATGATACTCAAATGTGTTTTGAACTATTTTCTGAACTATGCGAAACGTGGTTTTGTTTTTGGGACAATATATGTGCTTATGACTGCTATGTGAATATGTGTAATGTGATCTTACTTGCATGTACTATGTTTGGCATGGCAAGTGTTGTGTTCTTCACCCTAATTTGCTCTAGCTGGTAGGCTTTAGGTGTGGTATGTCATCGGGGTTGCGACCCTAAGAGCGTTGGTACACGCTGGTAATAAGACTAGCGTAGATGCTAGGTCTTGGTACATGATTAGAGGGGATGCTAAGTCATGGGTTTGGTTTGCATATATTCACTGTCATATAACACAATTGTCTAATTGTATGAGATATTGGCACAACGACTAGGTTTTGAGTCAAAACCTACGAGCTTACCAACATTATTGTTGACGTTTTCGAGTATCATTTTCAGGTGATGTTATATATCATTAGAATATGGTGCTTGTAGCAGACTTTAGAGAATCCTGTAGGAATCTTGTTTGAAAAGTCTTGCAGTCGATGTTCTCTTTGGATTTATTTTCTTGAGGATCGAGATAAGATTTTATGGACCCCTACGTGGGATTAAGTTTGTAATAATTGGAAACTATGTGTTGTGTTCTTGATTTGGGACATCACTCAAGGTTATATTAGGTTGATGGTCATCATGACACTATGAATTTATGCATTTTAGATTTCTCTATCTTGTATCTTGTGTTGTGATTGATCATTACGTCACATTCTAGTGATTCCGCCGCTAACGGGGTGTGACAAAATGATAATTAAAGCCAAGGTTATAGAGAACTAGGTAGTTTGGCCTAGACTATAACCTAGGAACCTTCATATAGTTGCATTATAGGATCTATGTGGGCGGTGTCCCGCTTATACGTGCTTATGTGGTTATAGAGTATATATAGCATTAGTTAAGTCATTCATTGAAATGTATGAGCCTAATACTAAGTAAAACTATGAAAGGATATGGGTATAAATATGGTGGCCAATGTAATTATGAACGTATCATGACTCACACATATTTAGGATTATCATCCATATAAATCGGTGTTGACACTTTAGGACCGCAGATTGTGTAATATAGTATATTAGGCTATCCTATGCGTGTTGACCATCCTACTTACCCAACGTTGCCCATGTTCTCCTCGCGGAGATAATGCCTAGCTAACGATTAATGACTCGAAGTGCTGTCGGTTCGGCCTGCTGCCGCATCACGAGGAGGGGGAACGGGTGGACGAGCTGGTAGTGGTGGTGGTAGGACTATAGGTCGTTCAGGTGATCAGGGTGATGGTAGGATTGATGGTCAGGGTGGCCAAGTCGGTGGTTAGGGTAATGGGGCAAATGATGGTGTTAACGGAGTCCCCGACTTCTCCACCATCATTGCACAACAGTTGCAGAATTTACTCCCCACTAGTGTAGTCCAAGTAGGCAACCAAGGTAGAGGTCAAGGAGTTGGTAGGAATCAAAATGGTGATGTCGTCAATGACCACATCCGGGGTGATGCTGGGAATGCCACTGAAGGCAATGACCGTAGGAGTTGTACCTATAAGAAATTCTTAGCTTGTAACCCAAAGGAGTATGATGGTAAGGGAGGTGTTATAGTGTATACCCGTTGGATTGAAAAGATGGAGTCAGTTCATGATATGAGTGGGTATAGGGATAGTCAGAGAGTGAAGTACACTACTGGTTCATTTGTTAGTAAGGCTCTCACGGGGTGGAATTCTAAGATTCGCACACGGGGTCGAGAGGCCGCTGTAGGTATGTCATGGAAAGACTTTAACATTTTGACTAGAGAGGAATTTTACCCTAGTAATGAGATGCAAAAGTTGGAAACTGAGTTGTGGAATCACGTCATGGTCGGGGCTGGACATGCTGCATATAGGTTTCATGAGTTATCTAGGTTAGTGCCTCACTTAGTAACCCTGAAAGGTAAGAATATTAAGAGGTATGTGTATGGCATTGCTCTACAAATTCAAGGAATGGTGGCAGTAATAGAGCCACCGACCATCCAAAAGGCTGTGCAGATAGCTGGCACATTGACTGATGAGGCCTTTAGGAATGGAACAATAAAAAAGAACCCTGAGAAAAGAGAAAATGGGGGAGAACCTAGTAAGGATAGGAATGGAAGGGATGATAACAAGAGTGTTGGGAATTATACATTCCTGACTTAGTACCGTTAGTGATAATACTTAGTACTGATAGTTATAGTTAGTACTGACAGTACAAAGTGTTAAGTACTGCTCAGGTAGTTAGTACCGTTAGTAGAAAATAGTTAGTACCGTTTAAGAGATATGTATGAGATATTATAGGAAAAGATATGTATTATCTTTTACGCGTTTTGTAAGCCTGTTAGGGTTTATCCTTGGTCTATAAAAGGAACCCTCACGGCATAGTTAGAGATATCAGTTCAATATACATCTCATACAATCATATCTCATAGTTAGTAATCTGTAATCACTTTAACAGATTAATAGAAATCAAAGTTTAGTTTATTCATTGTTCTTCTTAATACTATTGTGTAGATTCCGCATATACAATTAGTATTCATAGTCAGTGTTTCTATATAGTCAATCTGTATTTATACAAGTTGGCTATCACCCTTAGCAGGCTGCAAAGATCTGTTCAGTTTGGGACTCACAAGTGGTATCAGAGCCTGTGAGAAACTCTGAGTAAGAAGAACAAAAACTAGTTAAAAATCTCTATCTTACAAAACTAATCATGTCTGGATCACAAGATGAAATTCCACCACCACCACCACCATCAACACAAACACCAACACAACAAACTCCTCATACTGTTTCAACCATCAAACTTCATATTCTCAAAAATGGAGAATATGATATATGGGCTATGAAAATGGAACATTATTTGGCCCATACAGACTATCCAATCTGGGAAGTTATACAAAATGGGAATGGACCTGTATCAATCACCATAGATACACAAGGTCAAATCAAGGTTTTGCCTCTAAGGACTGCAGAAGAAATCTTAGCCAGAGAAAGAGAAAGAAAAGCTAGGACCACTTTGCTTATGGCTATACCAGAAGATCATCTTGCTAAATTTCATAAAATGACTGATGTAAAAGAGATGTGGGATGCCATCAAATCTAGATTTGGTGGAAATGACGAATCAAAGAAGATGCAGAAGTATATTCTAAAGCAACAGTTTGAAGGTTTCTCTGTATCAAACTCAGAAGGACTACATAAAGGCTATGACAGGTTTCAAAGTCTTCTGAATCAATTAGAGATTCATGGTGCAGGCGTCTCCTCTGAGGATGCAAATTAGAAATTCCTTAGGTCTCTACCTTCTGCCTGGTCTTAAGTTTCCTTCTCCAATTGATGATCTGTATAATAATCTAAGAGTCTTTGAGAATGATGTTAAAGGCTCTACTGCATCATCCTCTAGCACGCAGAATGTGGCATTTGTTTCTGAGAACACTAGCAGTACTAATAATGTTAGTACCGCTTATGGTGTTTCAAATCCTTCTGGTCAAAACTCACAATATGAACAAACTTCATCATACTCCTTACTTGCAAATCAATCCAGTTGCCCTCAATTGGATCAGTAAGATTTGGAACAGCTTGATGAATTTGATTTAGAAGAAATGGACCTGAAATGGCAGGTAGCAATGATTTCCATGAGAATGAAAAAGTTCTACAAAAAGACAGGTAGAAAGCTACAATTTGATGCCAAGGAACCAGTTGGGTTTGACAAAACTAAAGTCGAGTGCTACAGTTGTCACAAGACAGGGCATTTTGCTAGAGAGTGCAGAACCAAGGGAAATCAAGATAGTAAGAGGAGAGATGCTTGGAACTCTGGAAATAAGGATGGGAGAAGATCTGGTAAGCAGGAGGACTCTAAAGCTTTGGTGACTATTGATGGAGAAGGTGTTGATTGGACCAGTCACTCAGAAGAAGAAGAAGATTATGCTTTGATGGCTTGCAATAGTTCAGGCTCAGACACAGAGGTAATTTCTTGTTCAAAAGAATGTAAAGAGTCTTATGCTGAACTTAAAAAACTCTATGATAAACAAAGAGCACAACTTAGTGATGCAAGCATAGAAATACTGTCATATACTCAAGCTTTAAAGAAAGTTGAAGCACAATTAGTTGCTCATCAACAAGGTCAACTTTGGTATGAGGAAAAGATAAGGTTTATGAAAATAGACTTAGATGATAAAACAGATGTCCTAACATACCATAAGAAACTATTGGCAGAAGCTGAAAAAGAAAAAGAAGATTTAAAAGCTAAAGTAGAAACATTTGAAACCCAAACCAGTGACTTTGATACCTGTGAATCTAACATTAGTGAATCTGAAACCCAAACCAGTGACTTTGATACCTGTGAATCTAACATTAGTATAGAAACATTTGAATTTGTGACTGAAACAGTTGTTAATGAACCCAAAGTAGTAAGTCAA
>BQNB010151915.1:0-11541 GCA_026074375.1 Tanacetum coccineum | reverse complement strand
ATTCGTCGACTTCTTGAATTGGAACGTATCATGGTAGACCGTACTATTAAAAGTCAAACCGTCACCCTCACTCCAAATCAAATCCTCACTAAGGAACTAAGCCCCGACATGAAGCAATGGGAAGAACTTATTCGAGAGAATGTGTTTGGACTAGGAGGACATCGGGACCATCTCCCCGCTTGTCTTGCTCACATGTTGTATTGTGTTGTTGCCAAGGAACAATACAATCTTGCTTACTTCTTTGTCAAACGAATCGAATGTGCTAGAGCAAATCCGACCGCCCTTAGCCCTTCACGGGTAAAACAGTATTTTTCACTGCTTTTTGCCTTCTTTTACCTAGTATCAGCTATCTTTACCCAGAATGCTTGAACAACATTTGGAATTCCCTAAACTTATCCAAATTCATTCCATTTTCAAACAAATCTCTTCCCATAAATTCCCTCCAAATGCATAACACCAATTCACCATCTCCTTCACTCATCATCAACAACCATACACATTCATGGCCTCCACTAGAGCTTCCATTTCCAAGGTCTCCAAGAGACCAAAAATCAACATCATTCCACCAAAACAATTGTTTGTGGATTTAACCCAAGATGACACAAAAACTCCATCACCCAAACTTCCAAATTCATCACCTATGCTCCTAATGCACCCTCCAAAACACCATCAACAAAAGATACTTCTCATCTTCAATTGATTACATACCCAAATCACCAACATCATCACTCAACCTTCACCAAATGGTTACTTGAACCCATCAACATCTCCTCCTCCAAGAGTTTCTCCACCACCTCCAACTCAAGATAATGCATCAATGGACATCACTCTCACTCTTTCCCCAAATACCCCACTTGATGTCCAATTTGATACTCCATCACCTTCACCACCTATCATTGCACATCCTATCCCTTGGAATTTCCTTGAAGCACATGGTAACTCATGCCTTTGTTGTATCCACCGAACCCTCATTTTCGGGTTAAGTGATGAACTTCACTATATGTTTTCATATATTGAACACATGCTCTCACAACCACCAATCATCATCACACCACCTCCACCATCATCCCCAAACCTAAACATGCTCTATGTTTAGTCTCTCAAATAATTGATCCTCTACCATTTTGCATGCAAGTCCTATGGAGCTTTTCTAGTTATAGGATTTTTTGTACTTTTAATTTCATGTATGTTAGCATGTTATTTTCCTTATGTATGCATGAGTGTGTTTTACACACTACTTATTCAACTTTAAAAATTAATCTATGTTGGTTGTATGTCATATTTTTCTTCCTTGCTACATGTTAGAAATATTTGTATTATTCTAACCCATTTTGTAGCCAAGAAACCATAAAGCACGATTCCTTGTTGCCTCTCTAACGAGGGGGGAGCACACATCAAGGGGGAGTATTATCGTCCCCCCCCCCGATTTTAACTAGCAATCCTCGAACCGATGGGCCTTTTTGATTCTACAAAAAAGGGGAGTAAATGACAAAAACTCAATAAATACGTTGTTAAAAAATAACTTTACATTATAATGAGTTTAAATTTTATAATCATCCAAAAAGGGAGAGAATTCTTGATAAAATATAATGCCTAAAAACATAAATAAATTGTTTCACATCTTTACGGTTTATGATAATCCACAAAATATAAAAAACGATCAACGGTAAACAATAATTTAGTAGTAAATTCGCTTTCAACAATTACATCACTTAAGGTATGAAAAAACAAAATCATGAATGCATTTTTATGATCAAAGGAAACCTTTTATAAAATGTTGCAAACTTTTTATAAACATCACAAAATATTTTTCTACATAAAAATAAATGTTTTATTTAAAATAAAACATTTTGCATTTCAAATTTTCGGACCTAAACGACTAGCAATGGTCTAGTAAAACACCTCCTACTGAATAGGACAAAAAGGAGCTCCGAATAAGGGGCGGCCCCCTTAATTTTAAGGGGGCCGGCCATAGACTCCGCTCCTCCTTTTTGTCCTATAAATACTAGACTATTCCCTAACATTTTTTTTTACCTTTTGCACTCATTCTTTCTGCTTAAAACAGCTCACATATCTTCTCTAAAATTCTTTGATTTATTTAATCATTTAACTTTGTTTCCAAGCTCAATTTCTCAAGTGCAAGAGAAGAATACTTTCATCATCAAGTGAAGAAGTATTACACCTTAGTGTGCATAATCTTGTTGCATTCAAATCAGATATTTGTAAATCAATTGTATATCTTGTAGTTGTGTGTAGTAGCTAGATCTTGTGAAACTTTGTAAGTATAGTTAGTATCGTTGTGATCTTCCAAGTAGTTGTTAGGTCGATGTGAGATATAAAGTAGTGTGGTGAAGTGAAGTCGTGAAGTTGTGAAGAAGTCGTGAAGTTTTAAAGAAGTCGTGAAGTCGTGAAGTTTTAAAGAAGTCATGAAGTTGTGAAGAAGTCGTGAAGTTGTGAAGTCGTGAACAAGTCATGAAGTTGTGTTGTGATAGATTGGTTCTAGCTAAGATTAGAACTCGACATTTAGCTTAGTGTCGTAAATTGATATAAGCAACGTTGTGTACGGTTTTCTCCGCCATAAGGGAGTTTGTTGACATAGTGAAGAAAACACCTTCGAGTATTGGTGCTCGGTGGAGTGAGTAGAGCACCGAAGAGGTGCTTCGTTTCCGAACCACTATAAAATCCTCCATTGTGGTTTGATTGTTATTACTCTTATCTCTTGTCCTTACTTTAGTCATTTCTATATTTACATGGTCTATTTGTGCAAACATTGAATTCACAAAAAGGTCGAATCTAAAATTACAAACAAACTTAAAACTTTAAATTTTAAAAGCGGAAACACATTCAAAACCCCCTTCAGTTTTCCACAATTGGTACCAGAGCCATGTTAAACAAGATCTTTAAAATAAATTATATTTTAAAAACTTCAATCGCCCAATGGATCGGAAAAAAAATTTAGAAGGGTAGCTCTATTGCAAAAGACCACCACAATTTGAAAGTAATGGATTTATTTATTGGAAAATTAGATTCGAAACTCAAGTGAAGTCAAAAGATCCTAGATCCATTGGCATGTTATTACGATGTGGATTTTCCTCCAATTCATTTAATACCGAAACTAAAAATATGAAATTGTATCTTTTTCCACAAAACAAAATGATGATCTTAAAAAGAAACTTGCTAAAAATAATAACAGCCAAAATGGTAATTTAAATAATGTTTTAACCACGTAAAGAATAAAGTTGAAATAATTATTATATGTGTCAAACCGCAAAGGAAATTTGGGATAGAGTTTAATCACTCATCAAGGTAATAATCAAGTCAAAGCAAAAAAAATAATCTCTTGTCAACAATATGAACCAATTCATGATTCCGGAAGAGGAACAATAGATAATGCTTTTACTAAAATTTAACCTAGTATGTACTAGTCTAAAAGTACTTGATGAAGGTTTTTCTAGCAAGAATTATGTAGAAAGTTTCTTAGGTATTGCCATCCTAAATGGCGCGCAAAGTCAAGACAATTGAAGAATCAAAGAATCCCATTATTAAAACAACTTTTCACTTGACGAACTTATTAGAAATATAAAAAGTCCTATGAAGAAGTAATCAAGAAAGATTCTGAAACCGTCAAAAACAAAAAAGAACAAAGTAGATCTATTGCCTTGAAAGCTAGAAAGGAATCTAGTGATGAAGATAGTTCAACCTCCGATAGTGAAGATGAAGAATACGCCATGGCCGTAAGAAACTTCAAGAAATTCTTCTAAAGACAAGGACGATTCGATTTCCATTACACTTAAATCATATTGGTGACGCAAAATCACCAACAGCACTTCGATTTCCTAATCAGAATGAAAAACTTGCAAAATTGGTCGTGAGTGAATTGAGTGCAATCTTTAGAAAAGCGTTTGATATCAGATTAGTTTGCATACTTGTTTCGTTAGGTAAACGAGCTATGCAACCATGTGGGTCACTCCAAATGCTACAAACCTGTCAAAGAAAAAAAGATACATTTTGACTTTCTGAGAAATGATTTTTATGTCTTATAAACAAAGAAACATAAACCATTACATATAGTGTAAATAGAGCAACGAATTACATTTAGTTTGCGTTTTGTATAACGGATTACATTTAGTATGTTGTAAAAAATAGAGACCGAAGTGTATCACATTTAGTATGCGTTTTGTTTAACGATTTGTTGTGAGAGCTTGTTTAGGCTTAGTCTCGTAGTTTAGTTATTTTGGCATTTTTTGAGCGGAATAACTAAATTATGATTTTGGCATTGTGTATTTGTTTAGGTTGAGTTATTTTGGAGCTACTGCCACCGCCACTCACCACAACCGACCACTCTCTTTCTCTTATCCCTTTCTCAATTCATAATGTATGTGATTTGGGGATTTTTGTTCAATTATATTAGAAATAAATTGTATGTTCTTGTACTTGTATTTTTGCAGATGGCGTGTGTAGGTGGCCGATCACACAGTGGTGATGCAGGCGGTGAACCACCTCGGGGCCCCAATCGGATACCGAACCAATGCGGAGGTAAGACATTGTCGATTATTTTATAAACTTGAATTTTGATTACTTGTATTTTTATGACTCCTCACTTATATTTGTAGGTTCCGTCGTACGCGGCACCACAACAAACAAGGCATTTAGGAAGGCCATTAGAAAAAATAAGAATCGCCCGCTACCTGTGCGTGTTGACGAAGATGAAGATGATGATGATGACGAGTAGTAGATATATAGTAGTTATGTGTGTATTTTGACATGGTAATATGATAGGGTTTTATTTGCGATATATGACCTTTGTTTTATTGTTTTTGAATGATTAAGAGGATTGTTGAAGTTGAACACTTTTGTATCATAATTTTGGGTCATTTACAAGTTCTGTTTAGTAGATTTTTTCGGTAATAATTCCGGAAAAAATATAGAAATGCAGCAATTGTTGTTTCTTTTTTTTTTGCATACCAACCATATCGAGACCACATAAGTGGTCGCAACTTATTTTTATAAATAATTATTTTCTTTAAAACAAATAAGTGAATAAATAGGGATAAATACTTCGAGACCATATTTGTGGTCGCAACTAATTATCTCAGTTATTATTTTTTTCTATTTAAATAAAATGAATTATAAATAAATATGATAATTTTTATTGGTAAAATAAGTTGTGACCACATTTGTGGTCTCTAGATTGGTTTGACTAGTTTTTTGTTGAATTTTTTGGGCCCCACATGTGGTAGCAACTTGCATTGTTGAAGTTGTGGCAATGATACATTGCGTCGGGGTCGTTGCGGCCATCATGTTAGGACCATTTGTTGTGGCAATGTGAAGTTGTGACCACTTTTCGGCCAGTTAGAGACCACATATATGTGTGGTCTCAAGATCTTAAATTGTAGTAGTGATAGTATTTTTGATTTTATAATTCGATGTTCCATTTATCCGATGAACCAAAAAGCTCATATAAAAAATAAAAAAAAATTGAAAAAGCCTCATATTTGAATTTAGCTTCAGGCCATCATAAGGCTTGAGCTGCCGCTGGACCGACTTGCTACCTATGTTTAATTCTTAATACCTATAACTAATTTTAAGTCTCAGCTAGGTATTATTCAAAACCAAGCATACCGTTGACCAAAGAATTAACTTATTACCATATCAATCATCTACTAGGTTGTATAATGACCAAAATTGTACTAGTAAACTTAATCAAAAGTGATAACTAATAAACTACATGATTGATATATAGAGGCACCAAAAAATTTTATTGAGTGTTCGGTTCAAAATAAACATATATTATGACCCATGACTTTTCCCTTCTTGCAACACACCCATGACCCACCATACTTATATACAAGTCTAAATATATTACTGTAAAAAGGTAACTGAACCTCATCACAATTAAAACATGTAAGCTTTTCATATAGTAGTATCTTCATGTTAAATCACTAGATTTACAATTTAACAAATTTGGTTGCAATGCACATAAAGTATGTAACGAGATCAACCACACCTCGTTATAGTTTTATTCATGGCAACACGTACCAAGCAAATTTCTAGTATGGAAATGAAATCCACGAGCTTAAGTATTGACACATGATCACATGCCTCACCATGGCATAGGAACACTATGTTGTGGCAAGCTAAAATATAATTCATTCAATTCGTCTCACAAAACGGTAAAGGAACCGTTTGTCACTGTTTATCTATTTGCACTCTAATTAAATCAATAATGCGTTACTTGTTAAATCCCATAAACGAAGGAACAAAATGCACACCACATTTCTACATTGTGATGTAAGCTACCATGTAAAAAACTACAACCAAAGGTCCCTTTCCAACATTTATCTATGTTGCTACACGTTAAGCAGTATTTTTAAGGAACCAACATCATACATTACTCACACAAACACCTTTCTCATAAATCTAAAACCTTTAGCCTACTCTTTGCATGAACACATTTGGATCTTGATTAGCAATGTCACTTTCACATTGACATGGTCTTAGCCACCTTAAAATTAGTGGACTGTTAGTAGGAGTTGTAATTTATCCTGGTAAATAAATCTGCAAAATGTGGAAATTGATCCACATTAAGCTTTAAGGATAGAACCTGCAAGTATATATAGTATTATTCAATCGGTACCGACACGAGGCCAAAGAGCAGAAATTTGGAGTAAGAATCAAATGACGAGATATATTCCACCAAGGTATACAAGTCATGTCTTTCATATAGCGTAAACCACCACTAAACGAACAAAAACCGGCCTATATCTTGCCAGAGAACCCAGCTAATATCCGGCAAAGACCCGATAGAGACCCGGCCATACTCGGGCAAGACCCGGCTAAATCCTGCCATACCCAGTATTTGAAATTTGGTTTGATATTTGGACTACTTTTGGTTTGATATTTGCCTATTTGGACACCATTGACAATGTTGTTAAGCAGTAAAAGTAGTTTACATATCTGATCATTGAGATTTTTGATGCGTAATCAGTTTTTTTTGTGACGCCTACCAACTGCTTTTTTTTATCTTATTAGTTAGCAGGAACTTTTAAACGCCTAAGGTAATAGTAACATAAAAAGCTAATTAACGGCAATGCAAGTAAACACAAACATAACTTACAGGAAAACAATGTGAATTCCAAAACATAACTTGATCTCATGAAAGGTCTTAATACACGTCTATACTATATAACTACATTGAACAAGGACTAATTGGTTATGACCAGATTAGAACTAAACAAATCTGTCGAATTTCAACCCATATACATATGTCATATTGGCTATGCTCTAATACTAAAGTCTGACAGAACAATCACCAAATACAAAGGGCTAAGAAGAACCAAGTATGGGTCAAACATATTGAAAGTCCCCCAAAGCTCTGTTAAAACCATATAGTTCTCTAACTTAATCTAATATATAAGTGTTTTTAAACCATCCGAAACCTGCCCTGTTTGACCCGTTTCCCACCTCACTAACACATGTTTTGCCATCTTTACGTTTAATGTTGTGATACCATTTTCGAGTTTTGTCAGCATCAGTTTCCGGAATCCTCAAATGAGGATGCACTGCGCAGCTCGTTCTTTTAATACGTTATTGAAGTCACCTACTTGTGCTTATTGGTATAGGGGCCTGAATTCCCATATCTTGGCTCACCCCTGTTAAAGCTGTTGGATTATGGTAGTCGGATAGCACGTATACGTTACGAATATGTGAGCCTATTGGGGGCACACACGTTAAACACTTAGAGTATATTTTACTTCACGATAATATTTAAATAGTCGTTATTTACCGTTAATTGTTTAACTAGTATAACGAATATTTAAATTATAAAACCAAAGGACTAGAAACGAACAAAACCCGAACCCGAGGGGTGGTCTAGTGTAGCCGACTCCTACAAGGTTTCAAAGAAGGATGTTTGTTCGGTTGTAGAAAAAGAAGGGAGAAAAAGGAAACTTATAGTTTCCTTATCCTACTCAAATTAGAGTGGGTTGAAGCCTATATATACCCTTCACCCATCTCATAATTTATTTTTTATTTTTCATTCTCTACAATAAAATATCCCTAAAACCGAAACCTTTTGGTTTGGTTTTCTCCCTAGCTCGGCAACATCAGCAACCATTATTAGTTGTTTTTCTTCCTGGGCTTGACAATCAATATTGGATATTTTATACATTGCTTGAAATCGTATGCATGGAAGCAGGTTGAATAAATATCAATTTACATGATATTTATTTACTACCACACGTGATACTTCCATGTATATATTCATTCCATTTCAAGATAACTACGGATTGTTTGGTTTTTCGATTACTAGCAAGCTCACGGGGTGCGTTTGGTAATCTACACTTGGTGTTTGTTTCGTGGAGGTGACTAGCAATCAATTCATACTCGATTGACGTGTTTGTGTGAGCAACCATAGAGGCGGCAATTTAACCGCTACTCGTTTCAAGTTCAAGATCAAGAGGTAAGTAAATATTTACTTTGCTATAATTATTTATTTTATTAAGTGTTAAAATCATGTCCTTAACTGATTCAATCCGCTTGCGTACTTCGTTATGCTAAAACTGGATTACTCTAGAATATTAAAATCCCAAACATAGGCAATCACGAGCCAACTCGTTTTGGCATTAAGGGTTACACTTTTTGACTCAATCATGTCTTGATTGTTCAGGCCTAGATCATAATTCATATAACTACCATTGATTTGCTGCCGCTTGAATATTTTATTTAATGTTTTCTGCAAAAATGGCAAAGACAGCAAATCCTTGCCATAATTAAATAAAATTTGTAAATCTAGATCTTGAAAACTTAAGATTGCTTAAAAGGGAATAAAATTAAATTGTTAATTTAGCATATTTGTTTCCTTTTATAAAGATCACACTATATATATAAAAGATCTTGATTTTATTTTAGAAAACAAAAAGCTTTATTTTTTGGAAACTAATCTTTGCATTATTATAGTCTGATTGTGTTTACCTATCTCGGCCAAACAGACCAGACTCAATCACTTTTGTGATGAATGGGGCGATCTAGGCACATTGATGAAAACCTAGTGAGGGTCTTATGGTTCTTCAATTGGGGAAGACTCGCTAGAGAACTCGGATTTTACATGTTTACTTATTAATGTAATGTCATCATTAGCTTTAGTCTTATGTGCATATTTTACTTGATACTCGTAATACGCGACGCCTAATACGTATGCAATACGGACTAATACGACTAAAAAAAGAAGAATGTTATAACTAGTCTAATTAATTACACGTTTAATACATGCTCATTGTGACAAATTATTTGTTCGTGCAAATAAGATTTTTAAAGAAAATAATAAGACTATAAAATATGAAATTGATTTCAAGATTAAAAAACTGGACGCATGGACTCATGGAAGTACGCCCATCAACTAGAATCAACTGAAGAGAAGTTTAAGACGGGTCTTTTTTTACGTAAGTCCTAAAGAATAAGGTTTTTTAATATGCTTTCGCGCTGACCTGTTTCTCCGTTCCTTTGTGCGTTCGATTGGAGTTACCGTGAACCATGCAATGTCCAACTCCAGTGTCAACAATTAACGGTTTTAAAATCAGTGATACAAATTGATTTGCATGAGCCTCTTTGATAACACATCTTTAACACTTTATGTGTAAACCCCTTTGAAATTTAAGTCTATGCCAGCCAACCAAGAATAACGAGTAATTGTTTAAACCGCTTTAGGTCAGACCTATGCCCTAACCAACACCCTGACGAATTCTTGCTCTGGTCAGACCTCTGACAATTTTTGCAAGTTTTTTGCTTGGTCGACTTAATTCGAGTAGGCTTGGTCAACCTTGGACCCGAGGTATAAGATGATACTAAACAAGCTCTTAACATTATTACATGATTACTAATGTTTTGACTAGTACCATAAACCTAAGAGTTGCTAAATGCAATTAACCGCTCGAATGCTTACCTCTTGCCCCTTTTTTTTACGCCCTGGTCAGAACCTTGTGGTAATATGTGAGGATGTCCAATGTTTTGGATCTTAGTCTTATTAAGTCAATTAATTGGTGGTAGTTAATTCTATTAAGAATTTAATTATCAAAAATACTAAATTGAACTTTCTATGTTTCTGATTAATTGTGCTTTTTGCAACAATAATTCTAAACAAAAGTTTGGTTTTTCCTTACAAAGACAAGCATAGTCCTTTCCTAGTAAGAAAATAAGAAAGAGTGAGACTTACTCCTATCTCTTCTCATTGATTGACAAGAATAAGATAGGGTTATAATTGAATTTTATCAATTATATTTAAACTCACTTTCAATCTTTCATTACCCTTTTCCGGTTTTGAAATTTTCAAAAGATAAAATATTTGTGTAACTAGAGAACATTGTGTCTATAGCTACCAAATAATGACATCTTGCACTTGTCACGATGTATGAGTTTAACCGCAATGAGTAAAGAAAATTGCTAGCAGGTCTTCTAGGTAAATTTTCTTGGACTCAATTCATTCCTTATAGTGCTAAACACCCTTGTGGTTAGACAGACAGATTAAGGAGGAAATGCATGCTAAATATTCAAGTTAATGAATATATGATGGCTAGTCCCTCATCTACATAAGTAGAACTTCATATACTCTGCGCAATACCTAAGTACATTGCTACTTGTAGGCATTCCAAGAGAGTAGGAAAGTAAATTAATCGCTAATTGCTTTCTACTGGTGATGTAACACTTACAATGTTGACAAATCCAGTGGGAGCCTTGCGTTTCATTACTGAAATGACAGTCATGTAATGTTGTCAATTTCAGTGGGAGCTACAAGATTCATTTCCTTGTGAGTTGCCCATATTATTTCTAGCTTGCTTTGAAATAATATTACTTTCCGAATATGAACAACCATTGTCTAAAGGAAGATTGCATTTTATTTTATAGGATAACTACTTGTTGCTTTCCTGGAACGTTATCTATAGAATAATAATCCATGATTCCTTATTCAACATTATGGTTTGAAATCTACTTGTAATATCTATGACACTATCATATTGTTTAAACAATCGAACGCTTGTCGTATGGTTTTTCTACTTCAGGTAATGTTGTCCTGTACACAAGTGGGAAAAATCCTAAGTATGTGCAAGGAACAACATATAACAATATGATTAATTGGCTTCTCTTGACCGCGAGGTAAGAAAGCTAATAAATCTACTAGGACTTAAGGACACAAGATGTTTGTTGCCCTATTACATTTAAAATGTCAAGATATAATGTAAAGCTACTTCAACATTTGACTACATGTTTTAGTCTATATAACTATGGAGTATGAAATTAACTTGAAATTACTATTGAACTCAAGAGTTTGCGTTCATGATTACTTTAGTTAGTATAATTATGTTTACTTGTTAAAACATAATTATAAAGTTCTTGAATTTAATCAATGACTAATAACATAAAGTAAGTAGTTGAATTGTTATATATAACTCCTAGATCTGACAGATCTAAATCCAAAAGCAAATCCCCGATCTAAATCCCGATCTAAATCCCGGCGGGTTCAAACGCCAATAACATCCAACCATCAAT
>BQNB010151912.1:0-11953 GCA_026074375.1 Tanacetum coccineum | reverse complement strand
GGCGTACCTCTCTGATCTAACAATGCATACACATAAGCCATATAATATAAAGTAATATCCAAAACCAAGTAAAACAATTATTCGCAACTATTAAAACATTTCAAAACCATTTAGTATCATTTTCACCCAAAGAAAACATAAAAAAAGGGCTATGAATACTCACTTTAAGCTTCACGAACGCGCACACGAATCGGCAAAGAATCTACACAACAAGGTTAACGGGTTACTCATGATCAAGGCTTTACGGCCCTAAATCATGTAACCTTTCAATTGATAGATTCTAAGGTCTATCATACACCTATAGACATCCTACCATGCTTCCCATACTTTATTTGAATCCGACACACTTTTTATCCCCATATTCAATTTCTCAGGTTATGGCAGAATTTTGTAGTCATTTCACAATCACTAATAAAATACTAAACGACCCAATTGGACTTCCATATTACATTCACAACATCATCAATAAGTTGTGTAACTACTGTAATTTTAAAAAAAAAATAATAAGTCTAACTATTTTTAAAAACTCCAACTTCATAAAGTGTCCAGATTCGGATCTGATATGCACACCAAAAAGTTTGACCTTATTAAGCACACTTAGACTCATGGGAAAAATCTATAAAAATTTCCGAAATTAATAGATATCTAAAACTTACTCCAGTTCGAATTTCATTAATTAAAAAGATGTTTTGATATGGTTTTTGACCTCACAAACACCACCCATAATCTAATTAACATCCCCTAATCAATATTAGATGATCATTACTTCATTAATACATAAATTTTATAAACCCTAATCCATCAATTTGTTGATTACACAATTAAGACAATGATTATATCATAACCTAGATTACTAGAATAAAGATTTGACATGATTTTAAATTTAAGAAAGATGATCTAACTTTGATCTTTGAAGCTTCAAAAAAAAAAAAATGGTGTTTAGGGTTTTGTTGGGGATCGACACAGGCAAAGAACAAAAAAAATATATAACTGATTTTGTTTCTTTTATAAAAACATTAGTTAGACTTTTAATAGGATTGGCCTTTTGTCCCTTTTTTTGTAAGCATATCCAAACAAACTCCCTTTTAAGTAATAAAAAAAATTATACAATTTTCGGCCCATATATTATTTATGTAGATATATATACTTTTTTTTTCCTTTTATACTTCTACTAAACTATACACTACTTAATTATTATTTTTAAACACTTAATTAAATACACTACTTGAAACAAAAACATACATACTACTATTAAATTTTTTCCCAACTATATTTATTTATAATATCATAAATAAATTAGGAAACCTCAATATACTAAAATAATCTTAACCCGATATTAACGATTCATACTCGATACGCTAAATTCTCAAACCGCGTCAATGCTCAAAAATGCTCAAATGCCTAATAAATTTATGTTCCCCCAAAAAAAAAATCAAAAAAAAATTTTTTTATTCCCCAAAAAATACGAAATGGAATGACTAAATCATCCATTTCAATTCTCACAAGCACATATTATAGCACACATATCGAATCACATAAACTACCAAATCGACTTATGCACATAATTTAAAACACATAAAGCTAGCTAGGTTAACACTAACGGTTAAACTAACCTTGCTAAATCGCGGTTGTCACAGTCTTAATTCTTCTATGTCTAGTCATCCATACTCAATCTACAGTCTTATTATATCTCTGTCATCGTCCTCTAAGGAATCTGGTCTTCCTATCTTTCAGCTATGTGTATCATTTCCTTTCTAAACTAATGTCCCTTCTCTTTAGCAGTAATGGCTTTCTCTCTGTCTTATCTCACAACACATTGTCTCTTATAGTGCATGTCTCTCTTCTTCTTCTCTCCCTAATCTTAAACCTTTGCCTTACGTTTCCTCTACACAAGTCTTAATTCTATTCATAATTTAAACTTTCTCTCTCTTAACTTTCCTACATTCTGCTTACCTATCTTTATAGTCTTCTACTGCTCCTATAACTTATCTCATTCTTCTCATTAAGCATCTTAGTTAAGCTCGTTGGCTTCTTTCTAATCTTCTTATCATCTCCGTTCATGTCTGAATATCATTCTCATGTCGTATCTACCTCAAATCTTCTCTTACTTTGCCTTTCATGCCTTTCTTAATTGCTCCACATAACCTAACTCTAAATCCTTACTTCTTAATCTCTTTACCCTTCTCCCCCCCTTCCAGTCTTATCATCGACAGTCTACATAAACCTCACTTAATGTACATGTCGTCTCTTAATCAAGTTCTACAGTCTCTGTCTCTGTTCTACTCTACTACTTCTGTACGTCTGACTGTCTCTGCTTACTTCTAATGAAAGTCATAGGTAGGCATGGGACGATCTGCCTAATTAGGCTCCTTTCATATTTGCTATCAGTATATCGTTCTCTGTATACATGTCTATGTCCTCTAATTCATAGATCACCAATCTGTTTCCTGCCTCTTCTCTACTTCCTAGTCTTCTTCTTATCTATCTTGCAATACTTCCGTATTACTATGCATTTATCTCCGAAAATTTCTCCTTCCTATCGCCTTACCTCTATCTTAATTTCATTCTTTACCTTACTAGTCCTACGTCTCTCCTATGTCACAGTCTGAAACCTCTGACTATCGTTGGTATCATCACAGTCTCCGTCTATCTGCTAGGTAGACCATTGCGACTCGTACTCTGGGGGGGGGGGGGGGGGGGGGGGGGGGGGGCCTAACTATATACAAGAACTACTGTCTACTTCTAACTCGTCTGCCCTCAGTCGGGTCCTCCATGTCAAGACAGTCATAACAGTCTCTAAAGAGCATCGTCTTGCTCTACTCTACCTCATATCTAACGTCTAGACATAATGATAAGACTTAATCTTCTATAAGGTCACTGTCATTTTCTCTATTCTCTAATTCTGATAAGTCCTCTTTCCATTTCTTCTCGTATTCTATTCCTCTCTAGATGATTCTATCTATGTTCTAATGTCTACTAATGATCCTGGTCATATATATCTTTCTTCTCAAGCCTTCCTTAATATCTTTACTAGTCTAGTCCTGATCCTAAATCTCTCTGTCTGATGAAGTCTTCGAGACGTCCTACTAATCACATTTGTCTAACTATGAAAAGTGATGTGTCTTGTCACAGAGTCTGTCATATCTTCATCACTCTGTCTCTATGTTGTCTAGTCGATCTTGTTACTAGTCTCTACGTCTATGAAGTCAACCTTCTAATCATAGTCCTTTCTTCTTAGCTCTTCTTTCTACTTGTCTTTCCTAAGTCTACGTCTGTCTACAGTCTTCTCAGTCTTCCACAGTCCCTCTAATAACCCAACGTCTAATTGGCAAGCCTTCTACCTTTGAAAAGTCTATAACTAATCCTTATACTTCTACTTTCTACTTCTGACCTCTTACGATCCCTACGTCCTATCTAAATGTCATCTCCTTTCCTTCGTGTGGTCTAACAGTCCTGTTACTTCAGTCTTGTAGCAATCTTTCCTACTCTAGAACTGACTGAAATACAGTCTCTGACCTATAATCTCTCTCTCAGTCTGCAACTATTCCCTAACTACGTCTAGGTATGTCTAAATCTACTCTCTCCCTATTCTTTTATCACGTACTCTCCATTACTTCGTTTCTGAACTGCTCTGAACTAACTTGCGAAAGTACAATCCTCTACTATCTCAACTTTCATTGTCCTCAGTCTTTCTTAAACTAGTCGTCTGGTCTCTCTAGCTTTATCGATCATGTCCTTAATCATCCTTTCATCCTCGTCTTACGTCCTTGAATAAGTCTTATGCAACTGCTCTTCTCTCTCCTATATCTCTAACTCTGTCTTCACTGTCTTTTCAATCTTATCCAACCAAACGTACTCCCATCTCCCGTTCCCCTCCTTAGGAAAAATTCATCCTGAATTCTAACAAGTACTGTTTATCAACAAAGATCAACAAACAATTCGGATAACTTTAGCCTTCTTAAAAATCCTCATCATTCCAAGTAAACTCAGGTCCGCACCTTAAATTCCAACAGACTTTAACGATTGAGATTCTTTTCAACGCTTATAACACTTTTTTAACTTCAAACGATTGGGATAATTTTCTCAAGTTTCCTTCAACAAAGCGAAGGTTTTGTCTAGATCTTGAATCTTCCTCAAATGCAACATTAGACTTGCATCCGCCAAACACTTCTTCAGGTTCGACACATGAAATGTATCGTGCACATTACTCAACTCCTGGTTTAACCTTAAATGATAAGCTACCGGACCATTCTTTCAAGAATCTCAAATGGTCCTACATATCTTAGAGCTAATTTACCTTTCTTCCCAAAACGTATCGCACCCTTCTAAGGTGACACTTTTAGTAATACTTGATCACCTTCTTCGAACTCTAACGGCTTTCGCCTATTATCAGCATAGCTCTTTTGACGATCTCTAGCTGCCTTAAGCCTCTCTTTAATCAACACCACTTTGTCAGTAGTTTCTTGCACCATTTCTGGACCAATCAATCGATTCTCTCCGACTTCAGCCCAAAGGACAGATGACCTACACTTCCTTCCATACAACGCTGCAAATGGAGCACATCGAATACTCAAATGATAACTATTATTATAGGAAAACTCAGCTAAAGGTAGATGAGTATCCTAACTGCCACCAAAATCGATCACACATACTCTCAACATATCCTCCAACATCTGAATAGTACGCTCACTTTTTCCATCTGTTTAAGGGTGATAAGCCTTACTTATATCCAATCGCATTCCTAAGGCTTTCTGCAATGTTTGCCAGAACTGCGACGTAAATCGTCCATCTTGGTCAGAAATGATGGACACAGGTACTCCATGCCTCGCCCTGCACAATTGGACACAAAAGCACACATTTTCTATTCTTTTGGCATTTATTTGGCTTTTATTTGGCAAAATCCCGGGTAAATTAGTATACAATTAAGCAAATATCACCCAGATCGTATCATGCCCTTTACTCGTCCTTGGCAACTTAGTGATAAAATCCATAGTGATTTTGTCCCATTTCCACTCAGGTATCTTTGGCTGTTGTAATAAACCTGACGGTATCTTATGTTCAGCCTTTACTTTCAAGCAAGTCAAACACTTACTAACATATGTAGCTATATCCTTCTTCATACCTGGCCACCAATACATGTCTCTCAAATCATAATACATCTTATCCGCTCCCGGATGAATAGATTATCTTGTAGCGTGTGCCTCCCCCATAATCATAGTCCTTATATCACCAATCAGAGGAACCCATATTCTATCCATATAGTACAAACCTTCATATCCTTTCTTTTCCATTTGCTGATCTAAGCCACGCAGCATTTTTGTTGGCGCGTTCTCTTCCTTGATCGCCTCATTTTGAGCAGCCAACAACTTTTCCTTAAGGTTGGACTGAATTGTCATGGACATTGCTCGCACTCGCTTCGGTTTCACTCTTTCCTTCCTACTCAATGCGTCAACTACTACATTC
Source organism: Tanacetum coccineum (assembly GCA_026074375.1). Taxonomy (NCBI): domain Eukaryota; kingdom Viridiplantae; phylum Streptophyta; class Magnoliopsida; order Asterales; family Asteraceae; genus Tanacetum; species Tanacetum coccineum. The sequence goes on along the minus strand of BQNB010151912.1, from coordinate 6,490 downwards.
GCCTTACCTGGATGGTAGCGAATCTCACAATCGTAATCACTAAACAATTCAATCCATCTTCTTTGGCGCATATTTAACTCCTTCTGGTCGAATATATGCTGAAGACTCTAATGATCCGTATAGATAACACTTTTTGTTTCGTATAAGTAATGTCTCCAAATCTTAAGAGCAAAGACTACTGCACCCAACTCTAAATCATGCGTGGTATAGTTCTTCTCGTGAATCTTTAATTGCCATGACGCATACACAATCACCTTGCCTCTTTGCATAAGCACACACCCCAATCCTTGATTTGACGCATCACAGTAAACCACAAAATCTTCAGCTCCGTCGAGCAATGACAATATTGGTGCATTACACAAATTGTCCTTCAAAGTTTGAAAGGTTTCCTCTTGCTCCACTCCCTACTCATACTTTTTATTCTTCTGTGTCAGTGAGGTAAGGGGTTTAACAATCTTAGAAAAATTCGTGATGAAACGTCGATAGTAACCAGCCAATCCCATAAATGATCGTATTTCTGACGGTGTCTTTGGAGCTTTCCAATTCTTCACTGCTTCAATCTTACTTGGGTCTACATGAATACCATTGCTATTAACTACATGCCTGAGAAAATGTACTTCTTGTAACCCAAATTCACACTTAGAAAACTTGGCAAACAATTTCTCCTTCTTTAGCAGTTCCAAAACTAATCTCAAATGAACCTTGTGATCCTCCTTGGACTTCGAATATATCAAGATATCATCAATAAACACAATGACAAACTTATCTAGATACGGCTTGCATACCTAGTTCATTAAGTCCATGAAAACCGTTGGTGTATTTGTCAACCCGAATGGCATAACTGTAAACTCAAAGTATCCATAACGCGTTCTAAATGCAGTTTTTGGAATGTCTTCTTCATGCACTCTCAACTGATGATAACCAGATTGAAGATCTATCTTATAGAAGTAAAATGAACCTTGCAATTAATCAAACAAGTCGTTGATTCTAGGGAGAGGATAACGGTTCTTGACGGTTAACTTGTTCAACTCTCGGTAGTTTATGTACATACGAAAGGAACCATCCTTCTTCTTAACAAACAACACAGGTGTACCCCACGATGAGTGACTTGGCCGAATAAATCCCTTATCTTGCAATTCCTGAAGTTGCTCAGACAACTCTTACATTTCTGAAGGTGCTAGTCGATATGGAGATTTCACAACCGGCGTCGCTCCTGGAATTAAGTCTATGCGAAATTCTACTTGTCGTTGAGGTGGTAGTCCCGATAAGTCTTCAAGAAATACCTCAAGGAAATCTTGCACCACAAAGATATCTTCTAGTTTCTGCTCTTTCAATTTCACACTCTTTAGGGGGGTTGAAGTTTTTAGTGCATGTTCCCCTTGAACCCAAAGCATCTCGCCAGTCGCCAAAGGTATCCTAACCATTTTTTCATGACAAACTATTGCTTCCTCATGCTCAGAAAACCAATCCATCCCCATAATAACATCAAAATTTCCATAGCTCAACGGTATCAAATCTATATTGAACAAGGAATTTCCTAGCTCTAGTTTGCACCCACGGATAATCCTATCGACTACTACATTTTTACCATCAGCCACTTCTATCACATAACCATGTTTCACAATACTAGGTTTCACATTTAATAAATACACGAATTTAGTAGAGATGAAGCTAAAGTCAGCTCGAGAATCAAACAGTACAGTAGCAAAGTGATCGTTTAAAGAAAATGTACACGTTACAACTTTAGGATCTTGAAGAGCGCCGACTGCATTCACATTGAAGGCCCTTCCTCTAGCTTGATTCCCATTGTTCCTTGTATTTCGATTACCTTTAATGGTTAAACGATTTCCCACCTGAACAGGTGCTCGGTTCAGCTTAGGACAACTGTTAGACTTAGTTTTTATTAAAGTGATGGTCATTAATATTCTTGAACCTTGTATTAGTCTAGTTTATGTTTCTGAGAATTCTATAAGCTAATTGGGTCTAAGTTACGGGCTTAAAGCTCATTAGATATCAAGCCCGGCCCATGGAAGCCCACTTAAACCCATGGTTGGCCAATGTACACTATATAAAGCCCTCTCCAAGTGTGGAGAGAGTGTTGGTTCTCTTTCTTTCTTCTAAGCTAATCAACCATTCTTTTGTTTTTCTCTCTAGTTCTTTCTCTCTCTAAATATCTCTATCTCTCTAGATTCTATACAATTTGTGTGATGTGTATGTGATTTGACAAGGCTATCATGTGGTATCAAGAGCTCAAGTTTGTTTAGTGTTAGTGGTGTGCTTAGTTTAGCTTATTTCGAGCTTATTTTGAGCTTATTTAGCGTACGGCTTAGTTGAGATATAAGCTTATTGGTTAAAAGCTAGTGCTTTCGTGTCTATATCTCTTTTAGCTTGTTTGTTACTTGAATTCGTGGCTAAATTTATATGCAAAATAGCTTATGTGAAGCTTATTTGGTCGCGGCTTATTTGTGTATTTTAAAGTGTTTTGTTTTTCTTGATTCGAATAAACCATGTCCTTTCATTGTTAGAACCGGTTGTAACTTATCTCCTCAAGTTATCATGGCTTATTCGGCATAGTCTTATAGCTTATTTGCATATTTTGAAAGTTATTTTCATGTTTTAAAGTCTTGATAGCGGTTTGTCATTAGAACGGTACTACCTCTTGTTTGTTAGTCGAAATTATGCCAGAAAACAAAAGTAGTACTACCAGCGGTTTTCTTGTGGTCCTAACCTTTGAAAGTGACTTCTGCCAGCAGTTTGGGTCTTTATTTAAGCAGCGGTTTGGTAAGTTAATTAGCTGGCGATTTGACTTTCACTAGGCGGTGGTTTATAATTATTCATCGCGGTTTGACACGTATCCAGCGGTTTATATTCCTCTCATGGCTTACCTAAACGTTACTCTGCTCATATTTAAGTCCTCAGCAGTTTGGTAATCCATAGCTAGCGGTTTGTGTAATTTTTATCACGGTGGTTTGACAAAGTTAAGCAGCGGTTTGTCATTCACTTAGGAAGCGGTTTGTCCCTGTCTTGGCAACGGTTTGACATACTCTTACCATTGGTTTACCTGAACATTAGACAGCGGTTTGCTACAAGAATAGCTAGCGGTTTGCCAAGAACTGGCAGCGGTTTATCATCTTTAAGGATAGCGGTTTGATAAACTTTTCCCAGCGGTTTGCCTTAATTCTTGCCAGCGGTTTGAATTTTATATTTGGCAGCGGTTTACTAAAACTTTAAGACCACTTCACGACTTTGACAAACAACCGTGACAAACAAACTTGAACCATTAATAATCAAGGACTTATAATTTTCTCTTGGACTTAAAGGACAGTTACTTATTCATGGTTTCTTCTTGATTTTGTAAAATCCCGTAAAAGCTTATTCTTTTCTCAATTTAAATCATAGATTTGTAAAATCCCATGAATCCCCAAGGACTTAATCATTTTAACTTTAATCAAAAGCAAATTATAATCACTATTCACTAAAATGATCTAATTCCTGAACCAGGTGATGCATACCGTGAAGTTCCTGTTAATGAAACCTTTCATGAGCCGACAGATGAAGAACTCGCTGAAAAGGAACTTAAACAGGTAGAATCCGATGATCAAGGCATTCAGACTATACTTCTCGACCTTCCTGAAGACATCTATGTTGTTGTTGATAGTTGTAAAACTGTTCAGGAAATCTGGTTACGTGTTCAACAAATGATGAAAGGTTCTGATATTGGAATTCAAGAGAAAATGGCTAAGTTGTTTAATGAATGGGAAAGGTTTACTTCTACTGATGGGGAATCAATTGAGTCTTACTATCATCGTTTCTCAAAGCTGATGAATGATTTCAAGAGAAAAAAAACATTTTCCAAAAAAGTTTGCTAGCAATCTTAAGTTCTTAAACAACTTACAACCAGAATGGAGTCGACATGTTACCATTGTTCATCAAACACAGGACTTGCATACAACAGATTACACTTAGTTGTATGATTTCTTGAAATACAATCAAAAGGAGGCAGATGATCTAAGAGCTGAACGACTTGCAAAAACACATGATCCTTTGGCACTCATAGCAAATTCCAACAATCCATTCAATTATCTAGTGTTTCACCAAGATCAACCATCACCAAGTACCTTCTTGCAACAACTACTTCCCAACAACAACTATAACCCACAACCATCATTCAACCAGAACTACATGCAATAACCAATGCCAAATCCCAAAGACATTACAGATCCCACAACTGCAATAGGCACTTGTTCTAATGTCTAAGGCATTCAAACTAAACTACTCAACATCAACCAACAACAACCAGAAATTTTTATCAAACCCTCGTAATAGGCAGATTGCTCAATCGGGTATGAATATGGGCCAAGACAAACATATGTAAATGGTTGGAGGTAATGGTAGGAATCAGTTTAGAAAATATGTTGGGCAGAATGTAAGGAATCAGAATGGGTATAATGCAGTTTAAAATGTCGGGAATCAGGTTATTCAGAATGCAGTTTAGAATCTGGGTGTTCAGAATGTTGGAAATCAGAATGGGATTATTGTTGTTTCGGGGATTGCGAATCAGAATCCAAATAGGAATGGTAATGTTGTAGCAGCACGGACTGAGGGTAATTCAAATGGGAATAATGGTAATCAGATAAGGTGTTACAATTGCAGAGAATTGGGTCATCTTGCTATGAATTGCACTATCAGGCCAAGGAGAAGGGATGATGCTTATCTTCAGACTCAGTTGCTAATTGCTCAAAAGGATGAAGCAGGATTCCAACTCCAAGCTGAAGAGTTTGATTTGATGGCCGCTGCAGTGGATCTTGATGAGATTGAGGAAGTCAATGCAAACTACATTTTGATAGCTAATTTGCAGCAAGCATCGACATCGGGTACTCAGACTGACAGAGCTATCGTCTATGATTCAGATGGATCAGCTGAGGTACACCATTCGGAAAATTGTTATGATAGTGATATATTCAATATGTTTACTCAAGAAGAGCAGAATACTGAACTACTCGAGCTCATTCCTAAACTACACCAAGTATAACAGAATGATAGTAATGTTATTTCTGAGGTTTCTAGTGTGGAACAAGATGGGGGAACGGTAGAACAACATCCTACAACCGTTGAGGAAACACGTGCTTATTTTGAATTATTATATAATAATTTGGTAATTGAAGTTGAGAAAGTCAACACGATCAATCGCAAGTTGAGAGAAACTAATGTTGATTTGACCACTAAGCTTGCTAGATATAAAAATCTAGAAAAGTGTTTTGAAATTAGTCAAGAAAAATATGACAAACTTGAAAGGAGTTATCAAAAGTCTGTTTATCAAGAGCAATGTCTTACTAAAAAGATAAATGCACTTCACTTAAGTTTCGGTAAACAAATAACGACTTTGAATGAGGAAATTACAAATTTAAATAACCAGCTTTCAAAAGAAAAGTCAACTGTTTCTTCTCTTCAAGAAGAAAAGAAAAGGTTGAAGTCTGATTTTAAAATTCACAAAGACGTGCTTCTTGATAAACAAATTCAACTTAAGAATAAAATAAAGGAATTAGATAATATTTTGGTAAAAACGGGTCAATCGATTCAAACGATGCACATGCTTTCACCTAAGCCAGACTCGTTTTACCACACCGAATAGAAAATGGCTTTGGGTTATCAAAATCCTTTTTATCTCAAGCAAGCTCAGCAGAAACAACAGAGTTTGTATAATGGCAAAGTTCTATTAGAAAAGCATGATCCTCCTGATGTGTATGATTCGGAGGAGACACTACAACTTGCTCAAGAGAGTCGCTTAAAAATGAAACAATTTAACATAAAAATTAAACCGGCAAATTATGCAAAGATTAATCATCTTTCAGGGGTTTTTGTTCCCCAAACGGCCAAGTCACGTGAAGAGTTGTATTTTTCAAATACTTCCAAACGGCCTATGTTTCTAAATCAATTTCTATACCAAATGAAGAATTTTCAGATGATATTACACCAAGTGTTGCACGAAAATTTCTAAATGAGGTAGAAAGCACAATTTTGAATCTTCAATGTGTTGTTAAACATAAAATGACTTTAGATATACATAGTTGGTCATCTTCTATTCACCAAGAGATTCACAAAACTGTAAAAGATGAAATTTTCCATATCGTTAACCAAGTTGATGCTAGAGTGCAAAATTTTGAAATATAATTTTTGAAAGAAGCAGCTAAATTTGTTCGAGACTTCAAATCTCTTGCAAACGAAGCTAATGAATCTCTTGCTATGCACAAGGATTTGGAATTTAAAATCGAGTGTCTCTTAAGAGCAGTTGCCAGTCAAGATATTATGTCTATTATGCAAAATCCTACTTTTGTTAAAACATCCGATCTCTAGACTGAGCTTGAACGTATGAAAGAACGATTTGAAAACTGTATCATTAAAAAGGAGAATGAATATGCTAAATTTTAGAATGATTGGTACAAAAATGTGAAGAATGCAAATACGATAAAATTTCATACGATAAAGCTTA
>BQNB010151911.1:0-15841 GCA_026074375.1 Tanacetum coccineum | reverse complement strand
TTGGGAGTGGTAACGGGTTGGTTTGAGTTGACCTTGACCCGGGCAGGTTATAGTTTTGCAAGCACGCAACTGTTTTCGGACTTGCGCTCCCAAACACCCCCTGAACTTGCATTACTGCTACCTTTTTTTGTTATGCACTAAACCATTTGTTCTCTTATGTCTCCAGCTTGGTTACGACATCGATGGGAACGAACTAAATGATTTATTTTGGCGGCTTAAATCGGTTGCTGAAATGAAAAAGGTTATTACTGATGATGATTTAGTAGCGTTGGTATCAGATGAGGTCTTCCAGACACAAATATTTTGGAAGTTTGGTATAGGTATGTATGGGTGGAGTGATGGTACCCATGTGCGTAAATATCATGTTTGATTTGAATAGATTTTTTAACTTGAATTATTGTGATTTTGATGCCCCTGAAGTTAGAGGTTGCACGATGGATGGGTTGGGTTATCGTTCAAAACGGGCCGATTTGAAATCGCCCAGTATTTAGACGGCACGAAACAGGGGTTTGGGTTGACCCTCTATTTCTTTTCTCAATAAAAGATGAATGAATATTTAAACTATGATTGAACTAATTGTGAGGATGATAATCTATTTCATGAATAAAAATGAAACTTTGGGCGACTTGCATCCTGTTTAACCCCTTTTTAGGTAAAAAATACATGGCCCATTTGAGATATATAGAAAAATACAACCTAAATTGACCTGATTGATGTAACTGGGTCGGAATTGGTATGTCAGTTTGCGTTTTGGAATCGATTATAAGATTATTTCAGCAATCAGTCTTTAATGTCACGTGTAAAATAAAGTTATTATATATGTTTTACAGGCACATGTAAAACTCCTTGAGTACTCGATGTCTGCAGTCACAGCATGCATTGATGTAATAGCCAGCACCCGTGTCTTATTAACAAAGAAAAAGTTGTGCGCACATATAGGTATGTCTTTGCATATTTATATCTGTGAAATTGTTACATCTTAACTGTTATCCATGCAGTCCTATCTTGGAGATTCCTAAACGTATTCCCCAACATTTTAATGTTAGCCAAAATGTCTTGACATAATGTGAACTAAAACCTATCGTTGTTTTTGTTTGTCAGTGGAACCGGAGCATCCATGGATATTGTCATCTCGAGTGTTAGAGCCTATGTTGGCGCCCTTAACAAGATGTTAAGTTTTAGTATGATGAATTTGAGTCTTTTTAGCCTTAACAAAGTGCTTATAAAAAAGGCTGTAGGAAATAATGCTCGAATGTTGGTTAAGTCTGAGTACTTGCGGAATTAACAGATATGGGAATACAACTTATAACAAAATACGAAATAGTCTTAAAAATTAGTAATCATGTGATTCTGATTTACCATAAGATAATAACGTTCGTATGGAACTGATTAGAATTGCCTTAAGATAAACACCCCGCCACGTAACGCCTAGGATCCACTTCCGCCAAATAAAATCGACGTATGCTAACCGTCCCGCAGCGGAGCACGGGTTTACCAACTCGTTTAAAGAACAATCGGCATGTCTAAAGATATGACTAAACCTAGGTGGCATTTATTATTTGGTGAAAAACAAATGGTCCACTTTTCTAAGAGAGGAATGTTAGAACCACAAACAAACTTTCACAAAAAGTTTTACAAAATGATTTGTCATGTAATTAGTTCCTTCTCAAAGTTACTTTTGAATTCTCTCTCTTACATGTATCCACAAGTTACATGACAAATCATTTTGTAAAACTGTTTGTGGAAGTTTGTTTGTGGCTCTAGCATTTCTCTTTCTAAGAAGATGTTAATATGCTTAATTGTATTAATAGAAATTGCGTGAATATAATAAAATGTACTCAAAACCAATTACGAGTATATAAGCATCAAAATACACTTTGAGCTATTATATGAGAATAAATTAGTTGGCTTAAGTCCGGTCTGTGGTTGTGGGTCTATTAGGGTTATGTTTATGCTTCCTCTGTAAACTATAAATAGTAAGGAATAATAAAGTACTGACCACGGGGTTTTAATGTCTAACATATTAGATGAGAATAAATTTGTTGGCCCAAGTCCGGTCTGTGGGTTTTTGGTCTATTAGGGTTATGTTTATGCTACCTTTGTAATCTATAAATAGTGATGAATAATAAAGTACTGCCCACGGGGTTTTAATGTCTAACATGGTATCAGAGCGGGTCTGATCCTCAGGCTTAGGTAACGTAGAGCCACCTCCTCATATCACCCCGTCAAATCCCAACCCTTATTTTTTTTCCATATCTGCCATGGATATCTCAAAATATTTCATGATATGGTTTTCTTTTATATTTTTCCATGCAATACAATACAAACTTACCTTTTGTGATTCCTTTATGTCTCCTCTTTGTCGTCATTAAAACAAAAAAAAGGCTAGAAGTTTTGCTTTTATTAAAAAAAATATACATATGTTTTTTTTTCAGGTGGAGATTACATTGGTTTATTCTTCAGTATGATTGATGTGTCCTTGTGAGGTTGTAATTTATGTTTCAAGTTTTAAATTTATATTTTGCCGACTTTACCAAAAACAACACTTTAACGGGCAGTGTACCCAATCAGATGGGAATTTCGTGGTAAGTAGGGTGTCGATCACTAGAGCGAAAGCAAATCTTTTAATTATCTAATATGTTGGTTACCTTAGACTTCAGTATAATTCTATTCTATGTTAAACCTATACTAAACCTATGTTAATCCTAATTCTAACGGATAAGAGGGGGTTTCAGCCTGAGAGACTGACACGGGTTTTGTGGTGACTAAGATCAACTTAAAGCACAATAACACACGCAAGTAAATTTAACAAAAAGCTAAAAAGAGCATCTAGGCCAAAAAAAGAAACTTATTAGCTAATTAATCCAATTAGAACGTTGGTTTGTTTATTTAGTGCAATGATTACTTATCTCAAAGCGGCATATCATTCTTAAGACTTAGGAGTTACTTCTTCCTAAGACCTAGATACGAAGAATTCTGTCACAATTAAACGTATCCGCATAAAGCATCCTTATTTGCTGATTATAATCTATCTTAGGGATTAAAGCAATGGTGATCTTGTTAAACCCTAGCTCATAGAGACTTTACCCACTTACTGCTTAAAGGCAATTCATACACTAGTAGTCCACTAACCAAGTCTTTACCAATTAATTGAGAACGTACTCGTTGATCCCAAGGGTCACCTGCCGGTCCAACTAAGCTCGCAATCTAAAGGCAAAGATAGGTTATTATTCGTGATCCTATTGGTCTAGATGTATAAATTACTATATGGAGAGCCATCCCGGCATCTAGATTACTTGGTCCGTATCACTAGATCCAGTTGAATGATAGGTCGCATACAAAAGCACGTAAACAAGTATAAACTGATAAACATAAACAAGCAATCAACGATAAATTAAGCAATCGATATAAACAAAACCAAACATTCAAATCTTCATAATAATGGCTAATACCCGAAGGTATTAGCCTTCAAACATCATAATCAATACAAGAGTAATAATTTAGCCAAGGTAAACTAACCGAGTTAACGAATGATACCAAAAACTGAACGATTACAAGAGTATAGGAGATTACAAGTTGTTTCCTATGGAATTAGTTACTATGCTCGACCTCTTCTGCTCTTCTTCTCTTCTGAAAATCGACTTTTATGGTTAAGGTATCAAAAATATGATTTAGCACACTAAAAACCCGTTTTTAGGTTTTCTATTTATAAGGTCTGGAATTTGGTCGATATGGCGTATTGACTGAGGTCAATACGGCGTATCGGGGGTTTCTTGGAGTAGGGACCACATTTGATATCTTCCAGAATATTTTATTACTATATCTTGAATACGGCGTATAGACTTCTTCTGGATACGGCGTATTGAATCTTGTTCCTTCGTGGTCTTTAGTGAAGTGCAGGCACAGATACACCGTATCTTCCTTGATGGATACGGCGTATAGGATGTCAGAATCAGTTTCTTCATATTTCTTCGTTTAAGCTCCAGAATGCGTGCCTTTTAGCTAATCTTCACCAAGTACTCCATAATTACTGCAATTCTCAAATATAACCAATTAAGTAACAATTTTTTGCAATAATTATACAAAATGGGTTATTTACATGGGATAAATGATGCTATAAAAGTGACGGTATTTGATGTCATCAAATATCCCCCCACTTAAATCCTACTTGTCCTCAAATAGCCTTTAGAAGTTTATAAAAATGTATCCCTAAGGATTTTTCCATTTAAGCATTTATTTGATCTATTACAAGTACACAACCAAACACCTCACGAAATAGGAAGATGAAAACACTCAAAACTAAGCTTGGCAAGGATACACATCTCCACCACTAGAGCTAAGGAGTAACAAGTTTATAAAGGTAAAATAGGTTTTTATTATAAGGCTTAGGGTTGATCATTCTAACAATCTTTCACCAAAACTAACACACCAACAAGGCAGCTGAATCACACATACATGGCCGTAACGACGGAATAGACATGTGTGTTCGATCACATCCTCATTCGAGTTTAACCAAGAGTTAAGATGAAGAATGATATAGGGTATGGATCTTCTAACTTTCACCAAAAGTAATAAACCAACAAGGCAGTTGAATCACGCATACATGGCTGTAACGACAGAATCGACATGAATGACTCGATCACATCCTCGTTCGAGTAAAACCCAAGGTTAATGATTAGGAAAGGGAAATAAATTGTTGTTAAAAAAATTACGAAGCAAATAGACTAAGTCCAAACAGATAAGGTACAAGTTGCTTAATACTTTTTCCTGATCGTTACCATAAAAAAGGCACAACTATGTACACAAACGTCTTGATCATAGATCAAAAACAACAACCTAAGTTGGCGTTCTCGTAACGGTCAACTTCCCATTCATCCCATACTTTACATACTTTTACAAGACAAGTGGCGATATCTACCACTTTATACAAAACTTTACATCGTTGACTTATAAGATGTATCAACGAATAATAAATCCTTCATATAATTCCTTCGGTTTAAGCTTTTGCGAAACGATTATCTTCAAACTTTCCTCCTCTCTTTTTTGTTGCGATTTTTCTAATTTTTTTTACACAATACATAACTAAAAATCTCGGTGTAATTTCACTATCTTCACGATCATAATAACTTTGGATAATTCCTTCGATGATTCTTTATTCTTCGGACGTACCAATAATTGTGATGGTAGTAAAAATATATGAGTTTTGACTACTTTATACATTCTCATTTGCAATGTGCAAATTTCTTCCTAACTGTATCAAAGATAGAAAATGACACAAGACTCGAGAAATACATACTTTACACTTTAAGCAACTAGCAACTGATAAATAGACTTAATCTAACAGGGTATGCTAAGGTGTAAAAGTGTAACGAAATAAATAGTTGGTGTTATTCCTAAAAGATTAGCTCTACGGGTTTTTCTAGGGGCATCTTACTCTTAAAATGAGAGGAAATAAAGAGTTTATACGAGATTTAACTAACCATTGTATTTAGTTAATAGAACAACATGTATAGGCTTTTTGGGTGTGTAATCCTAAAAATTTATCAATTTAAACAAGTTACTCCATCTAAATCCATAGTACTCATCACTGTGATCTCGAATAGATATACCAAGCCAAGTTCTAAAGTCTACAACATCACCGACACACTCATATTTTTGTGAAATTTGGGTAAACATTTGGAAACGGATAAGGTTAAATCATCACAATATCTAATAAGGGTTATTGTGTGCGGGTTATGTAACAAGTAATTTCACAAAAGTATGCTTTGAATTTTTTTAAATTTGAGCATAATTTAAGCATTTTAATGTGAAAAATAGGACAAGTATGCATTCTAATTCCCATCCCCCCACTTAAATTATACAACGTCCTCGTTGTATAGATAAAATATTAAAAACGGGAATTAAAAGAATTAGAATGAGAAACTCCCCTGATGTTTTGCTCGGTAGATTCTTCATGTAGATTTAATGAGCAAGAATGTGTGTTGTAAATGCGTCTGGATACCAGCATGACTACAACATACACAGGATTCCAGATGATCAATACTTCACCAACTTCGTCGATTTCTTTTCCAGCGAGGTCATGTGCAAAATATAGGAAAAACATGCAAAATTCTATCTTGGGTATTCTACAGTTAATAAATATAAAACACAATTAACTGTCAGGGGACAATAAGCCTATCTTAAACTGATAATACGAGTATAAAGCTGTAAAATAAGAGTATCATACGTGTCAGTCTGCCGAATATGTCGTATCATGTGCATAAATACGCCGTATAGACAGAATTCTTATACAATAAAGTTTAAAGTGCATAAAAATAAGAGGATGAGAAGTCCAGACATTCATACCGCCCGTATGGTATGAAGCGGATACGCCGTATTGATGTCTAGGAAGACAGACTCGATAAAAATAAATAACAATCCGGGTTGTCTCTCGAGAAGCACTTGTTAGCATCACAGATTAACATTATCCAATCAATAATTAGTTGTCATATTGATTAGTCAATCAATTAGTAATCATCGAGTCATTGATTTGTGTCTATCCATTTCATTGATTAGTGTCTATCCATTTATCCTTGTACCCCTATAAATTGTAATCTATGATTAATGGAATAACACACACAAAGTTTCACCATTCTTACATGGTATCAGACGCCATTGTAGATCCTCAAAAACAGTAACCCTTTATCACAAAAATAGCTTCCTTGGTCATCGGAATTCCGAGGATTCGAAGGTCCAATTCGTACCTTTTCTATTCTCTTATTAGTTTTAATATCAATAAATCAAGCGTCTCGTATATGCTTGGGCTATCTTTAGGAAAATGTGGTACCGCCATGTTGAAGTTATTGATCAACCATCTACCAACCATCACCATCGTAAACTCTCACCAAACATCTAATTTGAAATGAAGCCATAATCAACAAAGACTTATCTTTTATTCTTGTTTTATAATGGATATCTTTGATTTTTTTCAAAAATTGTTGGTCAAAAAATTTGCGCTCCTGCCTAAAGGCATGCAAGCATTGCAAAGGTGGATGCAGCAAAGCAGCTAATCAAAACTTTGCTAGCAACAATTACCTATTATTCTTCCGTCTCAAAAACAACAAAGAAGATGCTAAAAGAAGTAGCGCTTTTCAACTTATGTAGCGGAGATAATTTATAGTTTTTCGAAAATAGTTGGTTGATAATTGTGCTCTCTACCTAAAAGGCAAAAGGCCAGACTTAAAAATAAAACGTCAACGCAAAGGAAGGAAGCCGCAAGCATTTAAATAAACCACTATGCCACTCAAACAATTATGTTTCGCTCAAAAAAACAAGTAGAAGATGATAGAAGAAGAAGAGGCTTTCAACTTATGTTCCAGATTGTTGTCCGAGAGCTTCGTATAAAACTGTGGGGGTGTTAGCATCACAGATATCATTATCCAAATCAAATCATTAGTTGTCATATTGATTAGTCAATCATATTAGTATATCCATTTGTCATTTGATTTGTATATATCCATTTTACCTATTGATTAGTGACTATCCATTTATCTTGTAATCTATGATTAATGAAACAACACACAAAGTTCACCTTTCTTCAAAAGACGAACAAAAATCAATGGATGTAAAAGATTTCAGCTCCGCTCTCGCTTGCTTAAAAGACGTTCCCCATAACAAGTTAGTTTCATCAATAAAACAAGTAATCTCTTTTAGTCTCGAGCTTTCGTGAATTGCTGATTTCTTGACCAAGGGATTGCCGTCAGTTTTGTTTGAAGATTTTTGATCCAGTTGAGCGTAGCCCTCCTCCGCTAAGAACTGCGTGCCGAGATTAGTCAAATAGGTTTGATTGAGATCCTTCAATATTAGTTTATTTATATTTGGATGATTTGTTAATCATGAGTGTCATAGTTATCTTGATTTGTCAATCATAAGTTGTCATAGTTATCTTGGGCTCAAGTCATCCTCTTTGTAATCTATATATACTTTGTATGTTGGAAGATAGAAAACCCCGTGAGGCATAACTTTTATTGATCAACTATTTATAGATTACAAAAGAGTGAACAAACCCATAACGGACCCTAAACCCAAAACCGGGTTGGGCCTATTACTTGTCTAATAACTTTGCTAACATTAAATTTCTTTGACTAACAACTTATGACTACATTTAATACTTTGACTAACATTTATCATCTAATACTCCCCCGCAATCCGAGCGGTAAAATCACAAAAACTCGGACTGGAGATAAAAATAAAACATTAATGCTATAACTATTTTATTGATGAAGATCTAGCAGCGGATAGAAAAAATAAAGAGTCTTTGAAGTCTTCAAACATGACATGCAACAGATAAAGTTTGTGATGATTGTGAGAAACTTGCTTTTTTTAGAGATAACAGAAGCGGCTCATGACGGCCGACAGGTCTTGATAATCGAGATGGAGAGATCTGATGGGGTGAAATAGATGTGGCGGCTCTTGACGGCCGACTAGGTTTTATGATCTAACCCGCTCTATTGTGAAAGAATAAAAAGAAAGGGATTGAAAATCGATTTGGTTTTTTTTTTTTGAGGTATTTATTTTTAAAGATGTAAACCCAAAAAAAGGAAAGGGAGAGAAGAAAGATACAAAGATAAGAAATATGATTTGATTTGCAGAACAAATAGGAAAAAGTGTTTTTTTAAACCAGAGAGTATGGATTTTTGCTATTGAAGCACAGAGGGAAGTGAAGTGGATGAAAACTCAATTAACAATATTTTTTTTTAGGGTAAAGAATCAATTAATAATATGTTCAAGATAGAAAATCAAGATCTTTTGAGTAGGAAAAAGAAAAATCATTTTATTATTAGAAAAGAAGAAAAGATAAGACAAACCATTTTTTTTATTGTCCAGAGGAAGAGGCATTTGGAAAGGAGAAGGATAAGATTTGACGGGGTTAGGTGGTTAAAGATGGCGGCTCATTACGGCCGATTAGATATGAGAATCACACCTAGCTCTGATACCATATTGGAAGATAGAAAACCCCGGAAGGCTAATTGATGTCCTTGATTTTCTCACCAAAATACAAAGTATATATAGATTACTAAAGGTGATTGTGCCACAAGATAACTATGAAACTCATGATTGACAAATCAAGATATAACTATGACACTATGATTAACAAAAATCATTCCAAATATATCAATCTCTAATATTGGAAGGAAGTCATTTCTCAAACAATATTGACTAATAGGCACTTTTTTTTTTGTTTCAGTAGTCTTTAAGTAGACTTTTTTCTTTAGCTTTCATACTCGGTTGCGTCAACTTCCACGGTGTCCTTTTTCTGAGAAATTTCTGGTAGTTTGGACATACTATTTTGTTCTATTCCAAGCATTATATTCACAGCTTTTTATAGCAATGTATTCTTTGTTAGGTCATAGTAATTTTTTATAGTCTTAATTCTCGGCTTTGCATTACCCTTTTTTAGGCTGCTCATCTTTTATTGTCTTTTTAGCTTCATTAGTCTCGTGTTCATTCCCTCATTCAATGTCATGGTTCGTCATGGGACTTTGAAGAATGAATCAGTTGTAGTGTTAAGGGGGTTTCATAGTCAGATTCTTCATTCTGTTTTGTTTTAAATAATGTTATCCATTGTTTTTATTCAACTTCCATTTCTTCACAGGAATGGAATAATTCCTTTCTTGTCCTTCCTCACTTTCATCATGGTTTTCGAATGAAGAATGTACTCGTGTTATGAATTCAAGTAGATCAATTTCCTAGTTATCACCCACGTCCAACATTTAATTTCTCCAATCGTGGGTTCAGGCATAGGAATTACAAAAAAAATTATCAACAAGTTCTTCCCAAGTGGTGATTTTTCCTTCCCCCTCGTTTATCCACCATTGTCGTGCATCATTAGCCAGTGAGAGAAGGAAAACCTTCATGCGTAGTTGATGGGAGTCCACACCAGGAATACTGATCAAATCAAGTATTTCGAGCACCTTAGCAATGTGGTCCACCACGTCTTCATCAAACATTCCGTGGTATGCATTACTTTTTAATTCCATCAAAAATTCCTTGCTGAGTTTTATGTTCATATCATTAATTCGTATTTGTTTTCTGTTGGATTTGAGTCAGCTTGAGCATTTTCAATGTATTTCTCTTAAATATTGGTTCTGCCTTAGTTCCTCGTAAGTATAACATCTTCATAAACTAGCTCTGATAAGTTGATTTGTCATTAATGGATAAAAATATCAGCAGGATTTGCTCTGAATTAAATGTTAGAAAATTAAGCACAAAATCACATTCAGAAAAATTTAAGATTCTGTTCTGTTTCAGGGACGATCAATAGTCGTACTTCATATAAGTTTGAATTCGCCGTATTAATCTTTTGAATCGAATACGTTGTATTGGAAAGATTGTTGGATAATGTCGTACATTGAAAGTATTATACGCCGTTCAGGTTTAGACCAGAACAGTGTATTAGAAAACAAATAAATATCGACAACTAAAACTAATAAACATTTATACAAACAAATCTACAAGCAAAAATACATAATTATACACTAATCTATATTTATCTAATCCTAAGGAGTTAGATTAATTTAATGTTAAAACCAAAAATATCAAATATAAACAAAGATTAAAGTTTTCAATCCCGGGACGGCTCAAAAATAAAAAATTGATATGTTCGTTGTGAGGTTGTAATTATGTTTCAAGTTTTATTTTTTATTTTGACCGGACTTTACCAAAAAACAACATTTAACTGGGGTGTGTTACCCGGGCAGGATGAGAGTTTCGTGGTACAGGAGGGTGTCGATCACTAAGTACTAAGATTCATCTTTCAATTTATGAATATTTTGGTTATCACTAGGACTAAGTTAAAATTTATTATATGTTAACCTATGCATAACATGTGTTAATCCTATTCTAACGGATAATGGGGTTTTTTAGACTGAGAGAAAGCACGAGTTTGGTGGTGACTAATATCAACAGAAGACACAAAACACACGCAAGAAAATTAACAGATAATATAGAGCAGTTAAGCCAATATATAGTAAACCGTATAGCCTGATTAATCCATTAATCGTTGGTTTGTTTATTTAGTGCATTAATTTACTTATCGTCGAGGCGGCATATATCTTAATGACTTAGGCGTTTTCTTCCTAAGACATAGATACGAAGAATTCTATCACAATTAAAACGTATCAGCATAATGACATCCTTTTTTTGATTATAATCTATTTAGGGGTTTAAGCAATGGTGAGCTTGTTAAAACCCTTGCTATTAAGGACTTTACTCGCTTAATGCTTAAAGGCAATTCTTATACTAGTAGTTCAATGGCCAAGTCTTTAAAATTAATTGAGAGTACTCGTTTATCACAAGGGTCACATGGCCGTCCAACTAGCTCGCAATTATAATGCAAAGATAGGTCATTATTCGTGATCTATTGTTCTAGAGGTTTAATATTACTATACTGGAGAGCCATCCCGACATCTAGATTACTTGGTCTGTTTCACTAGACCAGTTGAATGATAGGTAGCATACAAAGCAACGTATAACAAGTATAAATGATAAAATAAACAGCAATCAACATAAAATTAAGCAATGATTATATAAACAAAACAAAAACCAAACATTCAATTCTTTATTTAATAATGCTAATACCCTAGGTATTAGCCTTCAATCATATAATCAATCAAGAGTATAATTTGAAGCCAAGGTAAACTAGCCGAGTTAACGAATGATACAAAAACTAAACGATTTCAAGAGTTATAGGAGATTACAAAGTGTTTCCAATGGAATTAGTTACTATGCTCGACCTCTTCTGCTCTTCTTCTCTTCTGAAAATCAACTTTTATGGTTAAGGTATCAAAAATATGATTTAGCACACTGAAAACCCGTTTTTAGATTTTCTGTTTATAAGGTCTGGAATTTGGTCGATATGGTGTATTAATTGAGGTCAATACGGCGTATCGGGGGTTTCTTAGAGTAGGGACCACGTTCGATATCTTCCAGAATATTTTATTACTGTATCTTGAATACGGCGTATAGACTTCTTCTGGATACGGCATATCGAATATTGCTCCTTCGTGGTCTTTAGTGAAGTGGAGGTACAGATACGTCGTATCCTCTTTGATGGGTACGGCGTATAGGATGTCAGAATCAGTTTCTTATTTTTTTCGCTTTTAGCTCTAGATGCGTGCTTTTAGATAATCGTCACTAAGTACTCCATAATTACTTACAATTCTCTACCCAATACAACGATTAAGTAACATTCTTTCCAATATTATACAAATTGAGTTATTTACATGGTAAATGATACTATAAATGTGAGGTTATTTGATGATCAATGTTACTATAAATTTATTCTGATCTCATATACTTTGGTTTTTCACGTATGAAAAAACTGATACTTTGGTTTTCCGCAAATGGGATACTTTGGGTTATCTCGTATGAAAAAAAAAAGATACTTTAGGCTATCCAAAAAAAAATGATACTTTGGTTATCCCGTATGAAAAAAAATTGTTTATCCAGGTTTATCAGTTCATGACTTTCTGTTTTGAAGATCTGTCTACGCTTGCTGTCGGATGCCTTCATCAAATAACTAGTTATTGCTTTAATGTTTTATTTTGTTTTCTGCTCCGGTTCGAGCTTTCGCGATTTCGTTGATCGGACTGCGGGGGAGTATTAGATGAGAATAAATTAGTTGGCCCAAGTCTGGTATGTGAGCTTTGGGTCCATTAGGGTTATGTTTATGCTACTTTTGTAATTTATAAATAGTGATGAATAATAAAATATAGCCCACGGGGTTTTAATGTCTAACATGAGTGACTCGCCACTCTGACTCCTTTCAATATGAAATAAGAAGTTCATAGATCACTTGCCTCGAAAGAATTACGTAAGGTTGTCATATTGTAACATATTGAAGACTCCAAACTTCCCATAGTCTACAAGTACACACTAAAACAATATTGCGGATCAGCTACTGATGCTGGGTTGAGAAGCTCTTGATTGCTGTCTACTTTGCAAGGGTTCACTGCCCCGTTCTGTAGCTTACCTTATTTCGTCCATCCACGAGGCTGTAAAAAGAAAGAAAGGGGCGGCTATCTAGCAGGAGTTGTTTCGGTTGTATGCCGTGAGGTCCCTATGGACAAGGGCACAATGAAGCATCACTTTTGGGCGCAGAAACTTATAACTATAGCATAACTAATTGATAAGACCAAAAGAACAAAAAGTGGAGAAAAGGGAATTTGATTGCAGCAAAACTACAAATATTGTTATGAGACATCTTCATATCTAACGATCCCATGTTGATAAGCTTGAAAATGCTTTATCTGTCGGTCCTAAACTTAATCACAATTTAAAAACAATTGATTCATAACTATTAGATAAAAGGGAAATACGGTTGGCAACTATAACTGCAGGCGGCTGATACGTGTACATTATCATATTGTACGGCATAACTTGTTAAGCACATCAACTAGACAAACTTCATTTGGATACGTGCCTCACTAATATTCAAAATATCTACAAGATATCTTTACCCAAAAAATAAAAAATATCTACAAGATATTCAAAAGCCTCCAATTCTTGGACTATTTGTATGTATCAAACTATAAATACCGCATGTTGTGTATCGAGTGCTCCAAAAAGTGCGTAGTATATGGATCCAGCGGTCCACCTTGAAAACAACATCCATCACTTTCTAGACCCCATTTCTTATATAGTTAGGGGTGCACTACTCCAACCAGGGGCGGAGCCACTTGTGTGGTAGCGGCCAACAAAGATTTTGCGGAACCAAGAATCATGTAGAAAAAAATTCAAATTTAAGAAAAAATATGTGGTGCCCTCATGAAAATATTCCGAGTGCCCTCAACAATGACATTGTTTTTTAAATTCAGTCATCATTTTACGATGGTCTAGTTCGTCGGAATTTAATACCGGAGAAAAAGACCAGTAAGGGAAATTGGGACAGGGAAAGTGAGACACTGAAATGGGTCACGTGATTCCATGTCAAGACCAAGGCACAAAAAGACAAAACATTTTAGTTAATAGTAGGAGTAATTAATTACAATAGTAAATATGATAAAATACATAAGAATACCCTTTGCTTCTTTTTTAAGTTCTCTCTCCTTTTTCCTATGTCTAATTATAATTTTGATAGAAATGATTATGCATATTTTTTATAACTCACTAAATAGCTTAGTTATAAGGTTATTGACTTTTAAACAAGTGTTAAAGGGTTCAAAACTCGTTAGGTGTGTATTTTTAGAGTGGTTAAGAAAGTGTCGGAGACGGTCATGTGATTAACACGCGCGGTGAGGCGCGTACATTTGAGTCAAAGATTCGTCATCCCCAAGTCACATGAACAAGAAAAATCACATATTTTTACTTTTTTATGTATATTTTTCAAGGGTGTAAAAATCATGAATCGTTAGCCGGGCGGTCGACCGCCTTGTAGCTTATAATCGGTCTAGGCGAGATTATTTGGCGATTAATCAGATTGGCATTTCTGGCAAAATTTGGGTATATTCGACATGTTTTGTGTATTTCCGGCGAGTTTAGGTATTATTGGCAATATTTTTTTGACCGTCGTTGACCACGGTTGACCTATTTGTTTGACCTTGTTACATAAATCGGCAAGGTCGGTGGCCTTGTAGCACCTAAGCAACGATTAATCGGCCTTGTAGACCTTGTTTTGCAACATTGATATTTTTTATATGCGAGTGTATAATGTAAACGTAATATAGAAATTTAGGATTGTTTATATTTAATGTGAATTAAATTTAACATCTCTCACAATTTAGCAGTTTTTTAAAACTCGGGTTGACCCGGCCGGTCGAGTGATCGAAAGCCGGTTTTGGTCGAAAAACCCGATTGAACCGTGAACCGGTGATTCGACCGGTCAATTAAAAAACCAATTTTTAAAACATTGCAATTTAGTAATAGTAGTCACAATCTGTATTAGACTGTCTAATTGCAAGTGTTTTAATATAATTTTCATGACATATTATTTGTTTATTTGTTCGGGGTTTTATTCAACATATCATGCAATAAACAAGTTGTACCTTTTTTTATTAATATAATATACTCCTTCTGTCTCTAAATAAGTATCCACTATTGACTTTTAAAGTTTTTTTCCGTCAACTTTGACCTTAAATTATTTTGTTTGTGTTATATAATAATTAATGAAAATTATATCAATGAAAAATACATTTAAAACCTAATACATTCATATATTTTGCATCAAGTATTATATAACATAAAAAGAAATAGTTCAGGTCAAAGTTGCAAAAGAATGACTTCAAAAGTCAACAGTTGACACTTATTTAAAGACGGAGGGAGTAGTTGAAATTAAAAAAAAATATGCCCATAAACATCTACAACTATTTTAACCGTTATCTGCATGAAGTAAATGAATTTTGTTATCACTATTCAAACCCGACCCGATTTGTTTAAGTCTCATTATTAACCATTTTATCGGTCGTTGCCCCCTGTGATCATAATTCCTGGCTCCGCCACTGACTCCAACGTAAACAAAAACTAAAGTACGATTGTATGAAGCTCGAATTAGCTGAGAATTAGGATCTACCAACTACCAAACAAAAAAACTTGCATCCATAAACATTACATAAATGTGATGCCATGTATATTTGAAGTGTCATATAATTTAATCAAGTATGAATATGGCTAGAGAATGCATAATTGGGACGTTGTTAACAGCTACTTTGCAAGATATTTTGGCAAAAGGCTTGATCACATGGACGTCTACATTCTAACTATTGTCTGTGATCGTATATAACAAGTTGCAAATAAGGAAAGCAATAGAAGATAAGCCTTATACATATCAACATTTTAATTAAGTATGAGAATGACTAGAGGATGC
>BQNB010151910.1:0-15841 GCA_026074375.1 Tanacetum coccineum | reverse complement strand
AACACATATGGTCTTTCTTAAATTTAAGCTTTAGAATGCCTAGTGCAAGACCGTCTTTGGTAAGCTTATTTAGAGTACCAGATTTAAGATGAGATAACCGATGATGCCATAACCAGCTCTTAGTCTTTGAAGCTTTTGATAGTAAATAGATCGAAGAAGTCTTTAGCATGTCATCAAGAGAAATTGTGTATAAGTTTGTGACTCTAGATCCGAAAGTAGATCAACACCGTCTAAATTCCGAATAAAGCGAGTGTTTTTCTGAAAAGCAACTTCAAGATCTGAGTCATAGAATTGTCCAACAGAAAACAAGTTGTGTCCGAGTCCCTCAACATAATATACCCTTGAGATAGTTACATTCCTTAGCTGATATTCACCATAACCCATAATCTTTGCAATCTGGTCATTTTTTAATCGAACAGTTCCTAGAAATTTACTGATGAAGTTCATGAGTTGAGAGAGGTTTCCTGTCATATGTTTTGAGCATCTAGAGTCCAGATACTAGAGTACAATATGGACAACCTGTCATTGACAAGAGAAGAAGAAGATGGAACATCTGTAGCATTGGATCACCAAGAATGATTAGGTTCTGAGTTATTAGCAATTCTAGATTTTACAATCTTAGCTTTTTTACTCGAACCTATAGATTTTACTTGTTTGGGTCTCCTGCTATATACTTTAATATCTGGTGTTGATGTTTCTATTGAGTGATAAGTGGTTTCCTTAGAAGGCACTAAGTTAGCTGAAGTTAACCTAGTTAAAGGGCACAAGTTACAAACAAAAAGTGAAATGTTTTCCTGTTGATTTCCACTTATAACATACTTCAGTGAACATTTTACCTGTAAGTTTCCAAATATTATGTTGTTTACTTTTCTTAGCCGACTTAGATTATATTGTACATTCACATCATTCACAAAATTAAGGAAAACACATCATGATTTGCATCAAACATACATTGTTTACATTTAACATAAATTAACTCAAAATTTACATTTAACATAGTATGCCTAACATTTGCATCACAAATAGAGTCTTTAACATGATTCATTTTATTGATTCTTATATTAACTCTCCTAAGTTGGGCTTCTACTTTATTCTTCATGTTGCTACTTGGTGTTTGCGAGATCCTGTAATTCTTTTTATCGCCTGTAGGCTGTGATCTGCTAGCACTAGTAGAACTCTTCAATCCTGTAGAAGGCAATACAAGTTTATTAGAATCTGGTGTTTTGGATGACTCTACCTGTTTATGAATGTTTCCTGAGGATGTGAGGGGTTCAGGAAACCTAACTTTCTTAACTTTGTTCATTGGTGTAATAGCTACCAATTTCTCACTAGGTTTATTCGCATTAGGGCATGTGTCTCGAACATAAACAAGTAACTTCTGAATTCTTTTGGCATGCTTACAGGCAAAGTCTAACGCATTATCTAAAGGTTATGTTGCTTTATCTTGTTCGACTATTCCCCGAAGAATATCTGCTTGTTCTTGAGTGTACTTAAGATAGTGTATGTGAGCGTCCCTATTTTTCAATAACCTAGGAGCTAAAGGATCTAAATCAAGTTTGAACATTCTTGGAGCAATAGTGGTGGCATTAGTTATTATTGTGGCATTATCAAGCACAGTGTTACCTTTTAATCTCTTTAATTGATCTTGTAATGTTGTTGTTACAAAAACCTTTTCTTGAATTTGACCTTTTAAATCCTTATTTTCCATGGACTTAGAGTTCAATTGAGAAATCAAAGAGTCATAGTGTTCTTTAGAAAGAGCACATGTCTTTTTAATCGAATCAAATTGATCTTTTTAAATCTTTTTTTAAATGCTCATTTTCCTTATGTAAGAGCTCATTTTCAGAGAGTAATTTTGCCACACTATGCTTCAACTCAATGTTTATTGTTTTAGTCTCATCCATTTCTTGTTTGACTTTCTTTTCCTTATCATTTTCTCTCATAGATTTGATATGTTCCTTCAACTTACGAATGGTAGTGTCTTTAGCTTGTAGCTGAGCTTTCAAATCGTTATTTTCAAAATATTCTGGAATTTCAAGAGCATTTTGATTATTACAGGATTTGTCCTTTTGAAAAATTTGTTGATTAAGTTGTATGTCTAGTTCTAAAGAAATGCAATGTTTTTCAAGTTTTGCAAAACTGTTTGAAAGTTCAGTGTATACATCTCGTTCAACCATATTTTTCCTTTTGACAAGCTCAGCTTCAAGATCTAAACACTTGTTACAAGATTCACTTTTCTTCATTTCCAAATTCACAGAATCACCAAAAACAGCAGTAGAATTCATCACACATATCATAACATCTTGAGACATGATTTGGTGTAAGAGTCGATCATTTTCAAGAAAAAGTTCTTTCTTATGAATTTCAAAACACTGTTTGTCTACAGAACACTGTTGAACAGCAGCTTCCATCTGGTTAAAAACTGTTTGTACTTCCGTTACCTCATTTAGAAGATCTTTATCAAAAACATTGAATATGTCTTTTAAGGTCTTTAAAAATGGAATAATTTCATTTAGAAAAATAGCTTTAGTGTGTTCAAACCCCCATTCCCCTTCTGTAAAGCAACATTGTAATCCGCCATTTTCACGCCAACGTGGTCAAACTTGCCAAATGGTATATAAGCTATTTAAGGCTTAATATTAACCAGGCTTAGGAATTCCCTAGGAGCCTTAATTTGATAGTGAAATACATATTAGTAATATTAGGTGTGAATTTTTTGTACCAAAGAGCTTTTCAAAGACAATTCTTGTTGTGGAACAAAACGTTTACCAAAATCTTCAGACAATCGATTTAACTCAACATAATTAATTGGAGTAGTATTAATTTTCTTCTCTTTTGAAGTTGTATCATTGTGTTTTGCAAGCATTTTAGATCAACTAACTTCTTCCAAAATCAATGTCTCTTCGTCATCAATCACAAGAATAACAATCATCAATCGTCTTCCGATTTTCCATTCCAGCCTCGTTGGGACAAAACGACCCGGGAACACTCTATACTGCTTCCGGTTTTATTGCTCTCGCGTGATTTCGTCCCTTGGTGTATTTATATAATTTATAGATAGGTTTTAAGGGGTGAGTTTGCGCGAGTCAGCACTGTTTTAGCAGATTGACCCACTTTGTAAACAATATTATCTAGTTCCTTTTTCTTCTTTTCTAAATCAATTTCTTTATCCATATATTGACTTTCCTTTTCTTTTGATTCATTTTTGAATATAGTAAATGTTTGCAATAAATATTCCTTTTCCTTGATTTGATTAGAAAGATTTTGTTCAAGTGAGTCAATTTGCTTTTTAAGTACAAGTTTTTCCTTAATCATATCATCCATTTGAGAATCAATCATTTTTTCACGAGTGCTTAAATCAATATTAACACGATGTTCAAATTTTTTTACTTGTTCTTTATATCTCTCAAGCTCAGCGGTTAAGGATTCATTGTTTTTTTCCTGATTACCCTTTTCCTAATTATTTACATGATTAATCATTTATTCAGACATTTATTTAATCACAGATAATATCATTGAATCTTGTTGTGCATACAAATTAGTATCTTGAACAGCTGCCTGTTGTGTTTCTTGTAAATATTGAGAGTACGGAATGATATTGTTATAACTTGTTATCTCATTATTTTTAAAATCAACAACTGGTGTTTGTTCAAAATCCTGCATTGCATGCACACTTTGTTTATCTATATCATTATGATAGGGTTCAGAATGAGGTACCTCTGAGATAACATCAGAACCATAGTTGGAAAGATTGGCCATCAGAACCGCCTTTGCATTAGAGACATCATCACAGTTAGAATTATAAGCATCAAGATCCTCAGTCTAGAAAGCAGCAGTGTTTGGAATGGTTGTCTGAGTAACTTGACCCTCTAGAATGCTTGGATCTGCAAGAAATGCTAGTTTCTCATCATCCAAAATTTGACCGGATTCCTGTGCTTCAGCCAACATTGCCTTTTCCTTAAACCATGCAGCGTTCCTTGGCCTTTTAGGCTAAGTACAATACCTAGCTATGTGTCCTTCACCTTGACAATTATAACATTCAACAACCCTTCCCTACCATCCTGCATTATTTCCCCCCGAACTAGTAGCATTACCCTTATAGCCACTACCAGCATAACTTTGTCCTTGTCTCCCTTGAACTTGTTACACAATAACCCTGTCGTCTTGAATGGTGGCATGGTTTCTTAGATTAGAGGAAGTTCGAAGTTGATTATTAGTTAAAAGGAACTTTGAAGCAGCTACAGCTAACAGGAAAGCCATTGCCTTGTTGAGATAGGCAATAGGATCATCTCCTTGAGAAAACATAGGAACAACAAGACCTGAGTCCAATTGAGGAAACTCAGTCATTGGTTGAGTTGAAACTGTAGGTGAATGATAAGCAATTTGTGGAACATATAAGGTTTGATGATCCATATAAGACTGGAATTATTATGATGGTGGAATGGAAGAATGACTAATTTATGGTTGTGATAGATGAGGTTCTGCATTCATTAGTGAATATGATTGAGGAGAGTGAACTTGTGGAATCATTGTATTTGTTTGTTGAGGAAACTGTGTAGTGTTGTATGCAGAAAGCTAATTGTTAATGTGGGATAGTGGTTGATTGAAATTGGCAACAAATGCGAGAGGATCTTGGTATTGTTCACGTAGCAAGCGAGTTTCATTTGCATGTGCCTCATGTTGTTTGAGATATGAATACAATTGATCAAAGTTTGTAGTATGCAAATCTCTAGCCAACTTCACATCCGTCACAAATTTGCTCCATTCAGGTGGTAGACTGTTTAGAAACTTCGTATTCACTTAAACTGGTCTCATTGACATGTTGATGATGTTCATGTTATTGATTTGTTGAGCAAATCTCCAGTAGTACTAATATAGTGTTTCACCCTTCACAAACAAAAACTTATCAAACTCGTCATACAATTTGCATTCCTTTTCTTCTAATGAAAATTTCGTGCCTTGCATCAGAAGCTTAACTCTATCCCATATCTCTTTGGAAACTTTATGATGATTGACGATGACATACACATCCGGTGGAAGACCTTGAAGAACAATATTGGTAGCTTTAAGATCCCAGTCAGCTTGTAGTTTCTCTGAAACTGAAAGTTCTTCATACTTCTTTGCCTAGTGGTACCATTCTCTTCAACAATAGTAGGTCATACAAGTGGACCATTTAGAACAGAGTTAAGAATCATTCTCCCTTTCTCCCTATTCTCTATGTATAGTTCCATACGACTCTTCCAAGAATCATACATATGTTTTTCCAACATGGGAGGACGGTTGTTCACGCCGGCAATGATCATGAATTCTGCTAAAGTTGTCATTTTGAATTGATTGATTAAATGAGAAAAGATAACTTTTGATTGTTCAGTGATTAGAGGTTGTTGTGTTAAACTGATGTATCTTTAAGTGATGAAGTAATGGAATTACACAGGGTTTTACAATTCTTAATAAAATCGGGAAAAGAAGTTAATCTTTCACGAGATTTTAAAAAGCAAAGAAAAACCGTATAAATCACCCAATGGAAGTGGTATAATTCTCCTAAGAGGGTGGTATAGTTCACCCAAGCAAATGGTATAATTCACCCAAGAAAATGGTATAATTCACCCAAGCAAATGGTATAATTCACCCAAGCAAATGGTATAATTCTCCCAAGCAAATGGTATAATTCTCCTAAGCAAATGGTATACTTCTCCTAAGCAAATGGTATACTTCTCCCAAGCAAATGGTATACTTCTACCAAGCAAATGGTATACTTCTCCTAAGCTAAGTTTATAAATCACCCAATTACGAAATATGTACAATTCGCCTAATAGACAGGTATAATTCGCCGAATAGGTATAATTCGCCTAAAAGAAGATGGTATAATTCGCCTGAAACGTATAATTCGCCTAAGCTAAAACATATAATTCGCCTATTGGATTTTGAAACTCAACTTTTTCAAAACATTTAAATACTCACTTTTTGACGTTTTTACTTGATTTTTCTTGTACAACTTACTATTCTAAGACTAGTAGAACCTTAAAAACACAAACTTTATGGTTTTTAACACAAAATTTTTTAGATCAAGATTTTTGACACAAAGAGACTTTTGAACCAAAAACCTTAAGATGAATTTTTTTGTTTTTTTTTAAGTTTTTCTTGTACAACTAACTAAGACTTAGATAATAGAGTTATAAAAAAGAAACCTTTATGGTTTTAAACCCACAAAAAGTGAAAACTTTTTGGTTAGGTTTGAACCACACGAAAGAGTAAAAAACCAAACTAAACGCACACAAGACCTTCTAAATCACCCCATGGCTGTTGATACCAATTGTAGAATACTTATATTATCTACCCATTTAACCAATCAATAGAGATTTAGATAGAGAAAGGAACAGATGGAAGGTTTCTAGATAGACAAAGGAAGAGAGTAATATTAGAGTAGAGTGTGTGAGAATGAAACCAACCAACACCCTCTCCAAGCTATGGAGAGGGTACTTATACATCTATATGGTCGGCCACATAGTGGGCTTGATAGGCGTCCTATAGGCTTTGGCCCTTTTACCTATTTAAGGATCCAAAAACTAACTAAGACCTACGAGCTACATATATTAGGTGTGACATAGTCTTTTCTCAATTCCTAACACAAACCCTAATTCCATTAATTAAAAAGTTACATTAACTTAAATTAAAAGAAGATTGAATACAAGATCATACCTAAAACCTTTAACCATGAATTCTTACGATCTTTCTCCTAAATTTTCTTGAATTTTTTTTGATGTTCTTCCTTCTTGTTTTCATGGAACCGGTCGACACAAAGGAAGAGGGGAGAGAAAAAGTATTTTAGGGTTTAGGAATTAAGGGATATTTATACT
Organism: Tanacetum coccineum; assembly: GCA_026074375.1. NCBI lineage: Eukaryota > Viridiplantae > Streptophyta > Magnoliopsida > Asterales > Asteraceae > Tanacetum > Tanacetum coccineum. The sequence goes on along the minus strand of BQNB010151910.1, from coordinate 8,984 downwards.
TGTGTTTAGGATAATTTGTTTCCTTATAAGATAAGGATTCCTTAAAAAAGATATTTCCTCCCTTTTTTTCTACATATGTCGATCCAAACAACCCTTTATATATTATTATTATTATTATTTTTTAAATTATTATATATTACATATTACCTAATTACTTGTATTTTAATTAAAGTCTAATTATACTTTAACTTGTTTACTTAAAACCTTTAATTAAATACATATTAATACTAAAAATAAAATATTTATTTCACTTAATATTTTCTCAATAATATTATTATCACTAATTATATAAATTACTTAATGAACCTCGATCACTAAATATACTTGAAACGAAATGTAACGACGCACACACGATTAATTATTCCAACATAAATAAAATATTTGCAACCACTACAAATTATCATTTTTATATGCATCATTTTCAACGAAATAAAATGAATATATCATCCATTTCTTGCATCATTCACTTATATATAACTCATGAACCTCATATGCACTTAGTTTGAATCACATAATAGATACTTAGTCTAACACTAATGGTTAAACTAACCTGATTCGGTCACGGTTGTCACAAGGAAGTGTTGCCAAATCTTTGGCTTCTTTAATGACCGTCACCTTGGCTCTCCATTTCAATGGTAGATCATGAAGAAACTTTCTAACATGATTCTTGCTAGATTAGTCGGGATATAAAGATTTGAAACTAGTTACGATAGCATTGAATCTTGTGAAGCCGCTATCAATAGTTTCTTCATTTGAGATTGAGAACTTCTCATATTCTTAAGTGAGAAGATCAATCTTGTAATTCCTGACTTGTGAATTACCTTGGTGAGTGATGATTAGTGTATGCCAAACCTCCTTGATGATTTTACACAGGAAGACTCGCTCGTACTCTTTACGTGGTAGGGCGTTGTAAAGAGTCATCTTAGCTTCGTTGTACTTGCCAAGTTTCTTCCATTAATCATCTTTAAGAAGTTCATACGATGTTTCCTTCATTAACTTGATTTCTGAGTCTTCAACTTTATAGTAGAAATTTCCGTTTTGGATGACTTGCCATAAGTCAATATCTTTGGACTTCACATAAGTCTCAAAGTGGGCTTTCTAAAAGCAAAACCCATTGGGTTCTAGCAAAGGTGGTCTTTGCATATAACACCCTTCAACGTAGTTCTATTGAGCCATGAATATTTACTCAACCTTTTCAAAAACCGGAGTTAGGATTTCAAATTTTTTGAAAAAGAAGTTTTCAACTTAAAATGACTTCTCGGGAAGGTTTTAACACTTGAAAAATTAAGTAAACTGCTTTGATACCAATTGTAGAACCGTAGAGGGGGAGGGGTGAATACGGTTTTCTTGACTTCTTTGAAGTTTATAAAACTTCAAGTCTTGAAAGAGCGGAGTGGTGTACTAATCTACTTTGTAGTTAGAACAATAAGTAGATAGAGAGAAAGAGAGACACCATGATATATACTGGTTCAGGAAGGGGGTTTAGTCCTTCCGTATGTCCAGTTACGAATCCACGACTCCGATACTACACTAGTATAATCCTTATGGTGGACTATAAACCGTATTACAATTAAATCCACCGGTATGCATAAAGATCAGTGCTCACAAAGAAGAGTTACTACCTACAGTATTACTCACTCAGAATCCACCTCTAAGAACCCGTGATTTGACTTAACCTTTAGGATCACTTAGATCAACTAGGACCACTAAGAAATTCCCATTGGAAGAGTACCAAACCCTAACTAGATCCTTAATAATCTAGGCTTGATCCCACGAATACAAGAGTTCCCTTACAACTCGATAGAATGAAGGATAGATAGTTGAATAAAGTCCTAACCTAACCTAGAGACTCAATTCTAAAGAAAGGGTATGAGAAAAAAGACCCTCGACAAAACACACAAGTATAGATTAGGTACTCGTGTGGCTCTCATGGAAAGATGTGCTCATTTTAATAGAATGATAGATGAGGAGTTTCGAACACTTAGATGTTAGATTTAGAGGATTAGAGAAGAGAAAAGAGAGGAAAGAATATATGCAAGAGGTGATAAATACAAAGGCTAAGGGTGGATATTTATAGGCTAAAATCCAAAATGTTGTAAAAACATTTCACGGGTGGCACACTGCCTACACGTCAGCGTGCCTGATTCCTAAAATGTTTTCTTTGGTATTTTGGTGTTTTAAATACCCGCATTTGTTAAACCCCTAATTTTACTTCACGCTATGACTTTTCAATCATTCTTACACTCAAGGTCAACTTACTCAAATAGCCATTTGATAAAAATGTTTAGCTTGCCCGATATTGTAAAGAGAGAAAATAATTATTGGAAAGGGGTATTTTAGGTATCTCTCAAAGTGTAACTAGCTTAGTTAGGATCTAACTAAAGGTTTGAAAAATCTAGTTAGAGTACATGAGAATATTCCTACAATATTCTTAACTTGGAGAGAAAGGGGGAAGAATTTAAAATTTGAATTTCAAATCTTTCAAGCACATGTTGGATAAGAGATAATGGGTTGTGAATAGGTTGTCATGAGTTGGCATGATGTGATAAAAAAGAGCCTATTGATCTTGGTTTGAAATAGAGGATGTGGATGTGAAGAGGAGAGGCAAGTTAGATAGGTGAGATGGCAAGATCAATAGTAAAAAGAGAGGTGTGTTTGTTTGGTGAGTGAGATGTGTTTGTTTGTAAGAGGGAAGTGTGTTTGTTCAAATTTGAATTCAATCCAAGGGAGGAAAAGAGAATGAGGTATCTTAGATTGATGAGGTAGCTTGATCAAGGGTGGAAAATAAAGTGTGTTTGTTGTGTTTGATTGAAATCAATCCAAGGGTGAAGAAAAGAATATGGTAACTTAGATTGACGAGGTGGTGTGATCATGGGTTAAGATGAGTGTGTGTGTATGTAATTTAAACGTTTTGAGGAAGAAGGTGAATAGTGAGTATGTGGTGGAGAATGTTTGGATGAGATGTGGAGGAGTCTTTTCTTGGAATGTAGGGAACAAGAAGCACAATAAGTACATTGAGAGTAAATTATGTAAGAGAATGTGAGTTGGCATATTAAGAATGAGATTTGTGGATATTTGGTAAAGGTTTATGTGAAGAAAGGTTTATGCTTTGAGAAGGCTTGAAGATAATAAGAATGAAGATGATGATGTTTAGGATGAAATCAAAGGATTGATTTGGGTTAATAATCAAATTTCTAAAAAGAAAGAAAAGAGTAGGTAAATGTGATTATGAGAATGTTTAAGAAGAAGGTATTTAGAGTGTGTAAAGAATGAAATCATTTATTGAGTAAGAAGGGTGAACAAATGATTAGGAAGGATGTGTTGTAGGATTGTGTAGAAGGAGTGTGAGAGTTTTTAAGTCATCTTATACATGTGAGGAATACATGTAAGTTTGTATAACATTTACAGGTAAGGAGGTGAGAAAAGTCAAAGTATGATTAATCTCCAAATACCACAAACTCAATTAGTCATTTAGACTTTTAATCCATGATAATCAACAAATGGATTTGATCACTAATCATCTTGATAGAAACAAGCTAAGTGCTTTGCATTTCAAGTAAAGCATATCCTGTAACAGGAAAGGATACGTTTACGCAAAGTGACCTTTGACTTAGTTTGACCAATAAAGGAGTAAAACCCGTTACGTGATTAGGAACAACGTAAATCCAAATTAAGGTCAAATGAACAATTTCGTTTAATGGTATATGAACATATTATCATGCTAAAGTTAGAAAGAAGTTTCGGCTTGGATAGAGGAGTTTGATAAAGGAATATTGAGTTGCCATTTGTTAAAAAAATAAGGATTCATTTTTTGCTTCCTCTCTAAGTCTAAAACTCGTATTTAGAGTGTTACTCCCTTAAAATACGAAAAAAAATATTACAAATCGATATCTCAGAATCATGCTAAAACGATTAAATATCATATACAAAACCTTTATGTGATGTTTTGACATGTGTCCATTAGAGGAAAGCCGATAAAACAAATCCAAAAAAAAACGGAAGTTTCGTCTGTGGTGCGCTGACGGCGTGCCAGCCGCGTACGACTAGGAAACATCCGGTTTTTAAAAACGAATTTTGGCAACGAATGTGATTTTAACGTTTTGTGAACATTTATTTGTCATCGTTGAAAACATAAATAATCCTAGTCAATGTTCACCAACATACCTTTTACAAGATTCCTGCCACGGGCTCATGATTTGTTGCGATGCTATCAGCTGCTATTTTCTATAAATATAGAACCTTATTTTTCAATATTTTAAAGAGGAAAACATAGAGGTATCATTGGATATCTTTGTACACCATTGGTACGAATCTTTAGGGTTTTAAAACCCATTTGTACTCACATCTTACTCTAAGTTTAATTAAAGTGAAGTACTTTATCCTTTTAAATTATTCATTCAATATTACTATGTGTTGTTTGATTATGTTCTTTGCTTTCAATTAACTTGATTGCAAAATCTAATTGATTTACTTATGATTGCATGAAAACCTTGATTTTAATCTTTTATTATTGCTTCTTGTTAATGTTGTGCGCGTTAGGCTTTAGAAAACTACTATTTGATCTACATATCATAGCAAGGCATCTAGAAACCACTAGGGTTTAGAGATTACCTGAGATTGTTATATCTCCATATCTAGATCACCTTTGGATGAGATTCGAATTGATATTTATTGCCGCGCAGACTTGACTATTGGACATGACCGGAGTCTTTAGTAACTACTGTTTAGGTTGTCACGTAGATAGCAGACTTGACCAACCTGCTGCTGAATTAGGGAATACTTTACATTACATTAACAAGGGTGACGGACAATAAAATCAAAGAAAACAACTAAGGAGTAGTGCATGATTAGGTAAACATGTTTGTTTAACCATACGCGTTTTTCCCATCAATTTACTTTTCAACATAATTAGGAGTAGTTTAATTTAGTAGTTTAATTAACCCCCTTTTAAAACCCGAGATTTACTTGCTTTCTAAAAAATATAAAATTATAAAAAACTCTCTTCTTCTTCCCCTTTGGCCGTTCAACACACAAACACCACACTATCTTCATCAAAAACTAGTTAAAACATCAAGAAACTTGGTAATACATTTTGGAGAGCTTGTTGGGTGCACCACCAGTAACTTTGGAAACATGAAGAAGAGCAAGTTCAGCTTTCAAATCCTTCAGCTCCCTGAACAAATCATATTTTGATTTGCCTCTCAATTCATGAACCTTAATACGTGATGTCGTACATATTTTGAAAATCAAAAGCAAAATAACAAATAATAATATGTTGAAACAAAGTTTGACATGAAAAACTTACCCATTTCATTGTTTGTGATAGAGGCTGCGCTAATAAACTTGTTTTGTAAAAATGAGGAAATTAGGGTTTGGGTTTTGGTGGGTTTATGTATGAGGGTGAGATACGAAGTTGGGCTGTATTTGGGGATATAGTCCAAAGTCCAAACCAAGAGTTTAAGACCCCAACTTTTTTAAATGGTCGTGCACAAACCGGATTTCTAGCCAAACCGGTCTGGTTTTAAAAACGGATCAGATCGAGTGAACTAGTCAACAGACCAGTTGAACGTAAACCGGATCGATTTGAAAGCGGTTTCGAGAGAGGAAATCTGGAACCGGTACTAACCGTTTCGGGACCGTGTAAACTAGTTTACGTCAAACTGATTCGTTAAACTAATTTTTGTGAAATCTGATTATTTTTCTTTTTAAACTGGAACATATCTGATCAATGGGATGGGCAACATTTTTTCGACAAATCTGTTGTAATGTATAGTATTTATTACAATACTAGTTTTCTTGAACATTTTAAATGGTGTTTTTATTCACTCGAAAAATCTGTTTATATTTCTTTTTTATTGTTGTAATATATAGTATGCATTACAATACTACTTTTCTTGAATACTTCTATTAATATATTTGAGTGATTCCTATAAAATTAAACACAATCATCGCCAGAATCTAAAACGTTTAAGCCGCAGTCATCAGAAAAATCTGGAACTACTAGATCTGAGTCGTCGTCGAAACTATTTATGCATTAAAATTCCTACTTTACGTCGGATTTGAATCATCATCGTCGAAATTGAGTTGGAGTGAGTTGGAGTGGATAGATGTTTGATGTGATAGAAGGGAACCTATGGCTTGTGATTTCAAATTCAAATTTAAAGCATTAAGATAAGGGTGGGTTAGTAATGTGTGTGAGGGAAGCTTTGGTGAAGTATGTGAGTGTGAATTTGAATTTCAAAATTAAGAGTGTATGTGAGTAAGTATGGAGGATAAGGTTTGAGTGTGTGTGTGCATGAAATTCAAATGTGTTTGTGAGTATAGAAGTGAGGAAGATAATGAATAGGGAATGTGTGGCAGAGAATGTTGTGAAAAGATAGAAATGAGCCTATGCCAGAATGTTGGGGGACAAGAAAGTACAACAAGTACAAGGAAAGTACATTGTGTAAGGGAATATGAGTTGTCATGTAAAAGGATAAGCTTGGCGAGGTTTAAGTGGTGAAGGTATAAGTTTGTGAATGTTTGTGAAGTAGATACTATTGAGAATGATAAACAAAGGATTGATTGGATAGATAATCATATTGCCATTAAGAGAGAAAAGACATGGGCAATGGTGATTATGGGATGGTTTAGGAAAGGAATGTTTAGAGTGTATGTGGAAGGTATAATCATTTGTTAGGTAGAAAGGATTGACAAATGATTAAGGAATGTTTAGATGAGAAGTGAGGTGTAGGAGACATGTAGAAGTTTGTAAATCATTTATATAAAAAAAGGTAGGAATGCTCAAAGTAGGATTAACCTTTAATTACCACAAACTCAATTAGTCATTTAGACTCTAATCCATGATTGTCAACAATGGATTTGATCACTAGTCATTTTGATGCAAACAAGCTAAGTACTTTTGAGGAATTTAATTCACACAAACTAAGCAAGATGTAAGGAAGAAATCTAGAGAGAGAAAGGAGATGGTTGGAACACTTAAAGAGAGAAAGAAATGTGAAAATGAATTATTGCCAAATGAACCAACACCCTCTCCATAGAAGGAGAGGGTATTTATACTTAGTTGTGGCATGTTCAACATAAGGAGAGCCTTATGTTGACCCGATTAGCTTAACTATTACACAACGATTAACTACGAGCTAAGGATGACTATTTTGGAAGTGACCGAGTCTTTTCTCGATTCCTAACAATCTCCCCCAAAAGGAGGTTACTTCATTTTACAAAAACTTAATCTTAGCATTCTATGAATGCCTTTAATCTTGCTTGTAGTCTTGATTCTTTGTTCTTTATCTTGTAAACTTGATATAGTGATCTTGGAACTTGTTCTTGCTTGATTTATAGGCTTGTGATCTTGAACATCATGAGATCATTAGTCATTGGTCATCTCTACATCATCTTGTAATCTTTCACCTTCTTGTGATCTTGTAACTTTTAGACCAACATGCTCATACTTTTCTTTGTCTTGAAAGCTTTCTAACAATCTCCATTGAGATGCTTCATCTTGAACACTTAACACTTCAAAAAAGACGTTTTGAGTATCAGAGTAGCGAAAGACTTGAGTAACATGTACTTGAGCTTTCATCATGTCTTTATATCTGTTGATCGAGTTTGAGCATGTGGTTATGTACTTGACTCTGCTAGAACGACGAGCCGCCATCTTTATATAAATCTGCAATTAAAACAGTCAATAATAATGGTTGTGGACGAATATGGCTTTGTCATTCGCCCGTGCTTGGTTGGATTAACCTTCAGTTTTGTGAGGACCGACCTTTGATCAGGTAGATTCAATTTAGAAGAATCTCCTTGACAGGATTTCTAGCTTAAAGCATTGGATCCTCTAATGTGTAAGCATCAGATTCACCATTACTTGCTTGTTCTCATTACTGGAACGTCTCATAGCAGACAACACGACAAGAGTGAATTAGTTAGTTACTATCTTACCGACTGAGTCGTCAATTCATATACTGAACCAAATTGATATCAAGTTGTCACAAGTTTCATCCATATAGGATCGCACAAGTCACCTACCGCAGTGCTATTTGATGTTGACACTAGAAGGATTTCCATTCATCACTATGAAATGCTAAAGAGCATCACTCTGAATGTTTTGGCAAGATCACAAGGATAATGCGTAGGACTAGTGTATGAAGAACAAGTGTAGTTTGGAATAGTGTCCCAAATGAGATTTATTGATGATTTCTTTTGGCTCTAGACTCAATAGTCATTTTCGTTTCAATAATCGGAAGCTGGAGCTGACTGCCACCTTTTCAATATTAACTAACTCGGAGTGAGAAATTCAATATATAACGTGTTTGTCTCTGTGAGAAATGAAACAAGAGTCTTTAGAGACCTTGAGTGGCTAGGGAGGGTTGTGCATTACATCACTGGGTCCATGATGACTATCTTCAATACCAGACAACATCTTAGTGTTTCTGATAGCATATGTATTCACCTGGTTTTTGCCTAAGTGTATGGAGGGCTTTTTTCTTTAGACCCTTTATCCTTACATTTGTTTTTCATTCTTCAACCCCTTAAATGCTTACCAAGATTCATTACTAACACCTTGTTGGGTTTGTTCTAGTGCTAGTTCTGTCTTAGTCGGCATTATTCCCATTCTAACTTTACTCCTTTTTATATATCATACCTAAGGACTTCTAATCTAACTATTGGAATATCCCTGGGTAGATCCTTCTAGTTCTAGCTGGATCATGAAATGAATACCTATCCTTAACCGCCTTATATCTCTATTATAATAAGTACATGGTCGGTCTTTGGTATTTCTACTATAGCCAATAAAACCATTTGAAAAAATCAATCAAGGTACTAGTGATATAAATTAAGACTTTTATACCTTGATTGTTTCATTTTTTTCAAGATTGCTCCCCCTGCATATGTGCATCGATATTCGAAAGTGTTTTGGACATAACAGGGAGAAGCTGCACTTGAGTCACTAAGATCACATTATTAGCCTTATATTTTAATCA
>BQNB010151909.1:0-15842 GCA_026074375.1 Tanacetum coccineum | reverse complement strand
CCATAAAAAGCTAAGTCCAATGATAGAATGCGTTCTACCAAAGTAGGATATAGAATCAAAGAGACTTTCGTGACATGTAATTTGGTGCAAATTATTTTTCGCCGCATTCTCTTTTATTTTGTGTTGTTCTTTGTGCATGTTCATCTTATCGCTGATTGGGGCCTTTTGTGTGTCTAGAACTGAGAGGACATAAAATATCACCGCATCGAAATAACAACGTAAATGACCGTGAAATAATGGGTATATAAAAATAAATAACAAGAACTTGATGAGTACGGGATGTTTTCTGTTTACCTCTTATCGTATACAAAAAACTGTTAGTTCAACAAAAAAAACAAAATAACGCGGATAACAAACAAATGTCAAGAACATCGATATTCCCAAAGACGATAGACAAAGCCCGTTGCGACGAAGGCCGGGTTTTCAAAACATGTTTGTCAACAAAGACTAAAATTATGAGACATTTTTTCTTAAAACATTTATTCAATGATGAAAAAAAGTTAACTTCACCAATATATCTACAACATCTTTTAAGCTTTATTGTTCTTTTTCATTGCATGATATCTACGTAACTCGACTGTCAATAGAACGAAGTTGTCATGTTTGATTTGTATGGGATTGTCCTAGATTATTGAAGACGAACACAAAAATTAAAAACTCAAGTAAAGACACATAATCAATGAGAAAAGATGTCTTGATCGATGCATGTTGGTGCTTCTTGCACACTTTGTGCAATAATTGCTTACGATGGTTCCTTTTATTAAAATTCAGAAAATGCATCGTAAACAATCGTCGCATAATAGCCATGGAACTGAAACACGACGTGTATGGGGTATGTATTAAAACGAATGTCTCTTTAGTATTTAAATAGTCATTACTAACAAAAAGTATCGATAATTTCCACACCATCTTTAAGATAAAATATCGCTTTCACATGACTATAACAAAGAAAGACAAAATACGACCAATCATGTTCAAAAACATGTGAAAGATCCGATAGCTTCGGGGACATCATCATTCATCACTCATTTTCTCTTTTTGGATATGATTGTTTGGTATACCATATATATAAAACACTTTTTAATAAGTCGTATGTTTAAATTGTTCTTTTCATTTTTCACTTAAAAAGAAATGAACATTTTGGGATAAGCACATTGGATGTGTTGTTTCCCTTTGCTACAAGATATTATTTTCCGGATCGAAGCCAACTTAACATATACAACACGCCAAATAAGCCACAACTTTATTTTCTAAACAGCGATTTTGGAATAAATATAGTAATGGCCAGTAAAAGTTACATGACGATATTGCAAGATGGAATTCGATTTGTGATCCAACCGATCCAAATTGGATGTAAACATTTACTCGATCATATGAGTAATTACGAATGCGATATATAAATCACAAGTGAGAAATGCCACAATGTAGAGCAAGGTTGGAATCTAAGTAGGAAAGGTTTTGAGGTTCCCTCTCTTCTCTGCCCTCTTTGCAACGTCTCTCCTGAGACCTCTACGCATCTTTTCTGGTCATGCACGGTGGCTACTTCATTTTGGCGTCTTGTTTTCAAATGGATCGATCTTCCTCTTCCATATTCGAACAAACCTGAATGACCAACATTATCTAAATGGCCGCCAATGACACTAAGAGCCGAACATGAAATCTCATTGGTCTCAAGTAAATCGTCATTATCTAAATGATCGCCAATGACACTAAAATCACCAACATTTCAATCCTATTTTTACCGTTTGATATGTCATGTAAGAATCTTATAGCTAGCACACAAATTTACAAAAGTTAAAAAACTAAGCGAGTATCCGTGTATAGCAACAGTATTTTTTAACGACAAGCATTTGTAGTAGTGATATTGTGGGTAAATGTATCGTGTAACATTTATACATAAAACGTAAAATAATTGAAATTTAATTAAAAAAATGTTATAAAATGGATAATTCAATGAATATTTCTTAAAATGTCAAAAAAGCGTATAAAAACATTTAGTGAAACTCAAAATGAAACATTGCATTAATTTTGAAATAACTAACAATGCATGTTATTCATCATGAAACTTTTTAAGACACGACATTTACGTAGTGTTTGGTATGGTGTAATCAAAGCGGGATTGAAAAGATTATTACGATGGAATGAAAAAATGTTGTTTGTTTACATTTATAAAATGTAATAATTCATTACAAGGAATGACCCATCACACCAAAACCATTGGTTAGGGGTCTCCTTTTTTTCATTACATCTTGTAATAGAATCAAAATTACATAAAAACCCATCATTAACTAACCACATTAAATAGACTTCCTATCATCAATTGGGTTATTTTAGTCTTTTTATTAACGATTCCATTACGTCGTGTATTCCATCCATCTGACATTTCATTCCGTCCTACCAAACGAACCCTAAGGTGCATACTCATTCTTAACTAAAGTCTTGGGCAGGCTTTACTAATACCTTTGTAGTTCTACATGATATGCCTCTAGTCAACATAACATAAAGGTTACCATGCAAGAAAACAGAGTCCGAAAAATAAGCACCATGGCTTTGTTGATAGTCATCGCAAAGCTAAGGTGTACATGAACTGTCTTCTCTTTAGTTTGAAAGGGAACATGTCTTCTTCAGATGGAGCAAGAGGAATTCTCAGCAATAGCACTCTAATTCCAGCGTGTTGGGCGACAGTGATCTCGGCACTGATGACATTAGGATCAATAGGTTTACATGTCAACCTCGTTCTATTGCATAATCCATTTCCCGAATCGAGATTCCTTAAAAGAACAACCAGGGATCCATTTTTCAAGTGTAAGTAGTGAGGGGGAAATCTACTAACGTTAAGTGAGTTTAAGAATTTCATTAGATAGAAGTTGTTCATGACGTCTTCTTCTTTTCTTACGAATATGTGAAATAAATTACTCCAAAATAATATGTACAAGTCTACATTTGTATCTACTAAGTGTTGGGTTTTATGATCTAATTAACAATTAAATTAACACGAGTACGCAGCGGAATAAATGGTCACGTGTAGAACACAATAATTAACAAGATAGAAAACATGTACCTTTTAGCACGAAACGATACACCGTTTAAAGGTAACCGTAAACACCGTCTTCTATATACGCGTGTGTATAATACCACGCGAAACCACAAGAATCAAAGTATGATTCCTCTAAGCTTCCACACACTATACGTTCTTTAGCAAACAATTAAGTATGCTAGTACTAGTAGTGATAAGCAATAAAACCACCACGTTCTCGTAGAAATCAACGATTGAAACCCTTGTGGTTTTTCCCCTTGGATCGAACCAACACAAGAACCGAAAACAAAACCTTTTAGTTGTTTTGGTTGATCGATTAAACAAAAGAGATGGAGAGAGATTTAGGGATTATATCTTTCAAGGCTCATCAACAATGAATCCCTTAAGCTCTATTTATAGGCTAAATTCCTTGTGCTTACAAGGAAAACCCTCTCACCTTCTTAATAGGGGTTTATGGCCAATTAAAAAGAAAACCGTTACTTTCTTTTTCCTTAAATGCCATATTAATAACTCATTAAATATTTACTTTAACTATTTAACATAAGTTATGCTTATCACATAAATATATTACATTTAATATATTCATTAATTGTTTTACGTATTAACGCGTGCGTCCCCTTAGGCTCGAATGAATAATCCGGACATATATTAATTTATACTTGGACATATTCCAACACTAAGGTGATGAACATTGCCCAATCACTTAAAAGAGCAGAAAATAAAAAGAAGAATTCATACAACTACAATACTAAACTTATTGCTATATCAAATGCACAGACTAACACACCTCAATATTTCACCTTTGAATCACTAAAGCAACTAAAGATATTCTAAGTTTTTGACGACACTTCCTCAATGGTACATAATAACTGAACCGATGTGGAGTTCACTCCTCACACATGATACATGAACCTGGACAATTAAGGCATCATCATTAGGATAGAACCACTTAGTTCTAGTTTTTCCAAATGGTGACTACATTTCGAATTCACATGCAAAACCAGGTACTGTGTAGTTACCTCTTCTGCTTCGTCAAAACTATAGAAAAATTCATTCTCACCTGTAGAATATGTCAATCTGTAAGTCATTAATGTTGTTATATGTTTATTTTTAGTTGATAAGATTGATCTTGAAATTATATCGACGAATGAATGTGAATTGGTGGCAAAGGAAGGAAATATTTAAATGATCAATCCATCTTTTCAGGTAACCTTGTTAGTGTATGGAATGGTCATTATGTCATCAGGTATGAAAATAGCTTCCATCAATGACCTATTCAACTTCGTCATTGACTCGTAATAGAAATTTTGAGAAGCGTGGATCTGTGTGCCCTAATGTTTATGGTTAACCGCATTTTTTTATAAAATATCATCTAAATATAGCAGTTATCTTTTATTTATAATGTACATTTCCAATTAAAATAAGATGTTTTAACAAATGAAATTTGAAGAAGAAACAAAATTATCACTATGCTCCAATTTAGATTTTCATCACTTTCACTTTCAGTCTCATTAATTAGATTGTAAATCTTTTTTCGTCTAAATACTACAACTTGATACTCCATGAAGTTTCTCATAATGGGCGCTGACATGTCTTCATCATCATCAAGTGATGATAATAATATCATCCCAGATTGAGTATAAGAACTTGGAATTAAAGGCGGTATTGAGAACAAGAATGATATGAATCTGTAAAATACGAAGAAAAAATATGAACTTTAGATTATTAAAAAAGAACGCAATAAATAAAAGATTACAATCATAGTAAACTCGGTTTGGTTTGAGACTTGTTCAACAATAACATTAACATTTATTTCATCATTCATTTTTATCAGCTATGAACTATATCAATTTCGACCATGAAGTAGCATAATAATTAAAAGAAATTTATTATGTGTTACATAGTAGAGATGTAGATGAAGTTTTATGAACTACTAATGTTGAAATTAAATGAATAAGATCTCGTCTCTTGTTTGATAAACTACTTTAAGAAAAAAAGATGTCATGTTAAGATAGATTTATAAAATTGTCGATAATTAGTTCTACCTTTTTCTACAGGGTACCTTATATAGATTCATAATAGATTATTCATAATACTGAAAATTTAGATAAGGCGGTATAAAATAAATCTACATAATTAAATATTATAACAAGAAAGAGACCGAATAAACATATCCAAGCATTTTGCTTCTTTAAGATAATCGAAATGCAAATCTCAGAAGACATGAACAAACTCACATAAAACCAAAGAGTCATATTTAGGCAATCTATTAAGGCAACGACATCAATAAACTAAGACTAAACATTAGACCAAACAAAGCACCCAAAAGAAAACCATTTTTGCTGGAATACCAGATTTAGCGACATTTTAGAGAAAAAAATCAAAAAATTTAACAAAACATAACAGGAAAAATTAAATTACGGATTACCTGAGTTGATGGATAGGATCAAAAAGCCAACAAAATAAATTAAGAATTACCTGACTTTGAGATGCCTTTTATGTGCCCAAACTTCGTACCGTAGGCACCCACCAACCATTACCTGAAATCTTTGTATCGATTTCCTCCATCCTCCTTAAGCAAACATTAAGACCTTATGTCAACACTTCATAAAAATCCTAAATAAGAAAAGACAACAATTCATTAATAACAGTGGCCAAAAATATCTATACCCGTGCTCAGACACATCATTTGGTACATAACACGCTTGAATTTTACAACATACTATTAAGCCCACATAAAACTGATTTAATGAAAACTAAGCTTTCATAAAATAAAGAATCATCGTTACAAATTAAACCTGCAATTGATATACAGCCTACCACGAGCTGTAAACAAAAATATATACATAAAAGCAGATGCTCGAAACTCTAAAAAATATTCAACAGCCACATTTAAAGACATCATGCCTAAAAGGGAAATAAAACACACAAATGCGGATATAATGTCTCTATATTTATCTGTTTGATCCCGCACAACAATACAGTGGCGCAACAGTGGAAAAAGCATATTCTGAACACATTAAACGGTCAAACAAAGAATAATTAAGTTTCCTAATTTAATTAATAGCGTGTATAAATTCAACAGTCATGACCACATCTTATAGACACAAAAGAAGCAATCAGGAGCATTTATCAGTATATACCACATAGCTCCTTTTTTATAAACAACACTTATAAAAGTTATGACCCTAACTCATACGCAACATATAAAACAAGCACTTAAGACCATATATGAGATACTAAATGATACAAGGAATCGCTTATTTCGCAATGACCAAAAATACCTTACAGTACATAAGAAATCGTAAATTATGACCTAAAATTATAGAAATTGGTAAATCGTGATGATTTGTTTTGCAACATGCAAAGTTCAAAGGGTCACTTCGATGTTGAAACAATCAGACTACATTAAAAGGAACTAATTTTCTGGCCAATGTCAGCAGATTTTTAGAACATAGAAATAATCTGAAAATGACTCACCTATTAATAACTTCAATATATAAAATTTTGTATTCATGACCAGTTATAACCCTCACGTATACGCAAAAAATAAAACAATCACTTACGATCACATATGAGACTGTATACTATATCAGGAAGCGCTTATTTCGCACTGGCTAGAAATATCTTGAAGCACACAACAAATAGTAAATTATGACCGAAAATTACACAAACAGTACGAAAGCATCGTTTATATCAAATATGAACGCATATCAGACACCAAAAGACATCACAAACCTTAAATTTACAATTTACTGTGTGCTTTAAGGTATTTTTGTGCAGTGCAAAAGCGCTTCCTAATACAGTTTACAGTCTTATATGTGGTCGTAAGTGGTTATTTTATATGTTGCGTATACGTAAGGTTTATCACTGGTCATGATTACAAAATTTAATATATTGAAGTTATGAACATGTTAGTCATTTTCATATTAACTGCCTGTTTTTTTTATGTTAATGACTGCATATCACACACCAAAAGACATCACAAACCTCAAACACACAAAGACAGATGTAGAAACTCGTAAATAGAAAAATGGGTAGATGAAAGAGAAAAACATACCGAATGAAAATGCACAATCAAATATCATACATTTATTTGTTACGTTTTCACTTTCTTTTAGTTGTTTTTCTAATTCATGTACATACATTTAAACGACAAACCTTAAACAATATACCGACCAAACAACTAAACCCGCAACCAACATTTAAAATGAAAAATAAGTTCTATATTCTAATTACCAATGCTTATGAAAGCACATAATGTGGTTGTAAACTATAGAAAAAAGATCATATAGCACCCGTGCACGAAATCAACAATTAGGACCACATCTCACATGATCGTCACTTCCTCCAATCAAACGTGACTCACATCATTATACTTAGTACTTCAGTTAAGCTAAACATACAAAATAGGTGGAACAATAACATTTGCACAATAATGTATATGATAGGATACATTTCAACCCCTACCATTTTTAACAGACCAAGAAACAACTAATATGACGCACTTAAAACATGCAACACACCCTATCAAAAATCTTATATAGTTAAAACATGATGAAACTTACACAGATCAAGAATGGTAGAAAACATAGCCTTAACAAACGTCGTAGAACCCAAATCGCCGCTTCAGGCAGTACGAACTTAAACAAATCAGCTAAAAAAGACTTCCAAACACCAATGCAATACACTATTTCCAAAACCATGCACGCCTAAAATATTATCATACCTACACAAACGAACAATAACAACAAAAAACATACACTTAAATCTGTGAACCAAAATGAACGATACAACTGCCAGTACATTTTTTTTATCACCGCCATCGCAGCCTGAAACTCGTGGAAATTAAACAAAACAGCTAAAAAAAGCAATTCCAAACACCACATGCAATACATCATTTCCAAAATCTTACAACGGATAAATCATAATCAAACTACACAAATGAACAACAAAAACATACCTAAATATGTGAAATATGAAATAAGCACTTCTATCTAAAAATCTGAAACCACGAAACCACCACTCCTAACCAGTGTGTGTAAATTTGGAGAGAGATATATGCATAAAAACATAGATGAATGATCCATATGTCATGCGCTAACGAAGAGTGATGGATACACTTCCATATGTCAATGCATAGTTTGTAACGAACCGGGCCAACAAATAACAACCGAGTATCCAATTACAACCCAAAAAGAAAAATGGTCACCAGAGATGTTTTAATAGCCCAACTAAAAACCAACTTAAACAAATGACACAACATGACTCAAAACGACAACGTTAACTTTAAAACGGCGTCGTTCGCACGCCTAGTATATAATAAGTTAATTTCTAATAACATTGATGTTATATTGAATAAATAATGATAATAATAACAACAATTTAAATATATTTTCAAAATATTTTAACTTAAAAGATACTAATTAAATTTATTAAAAATTATGAAAATAAAAATTTTACATTTAAATAATCACGAAAGTTAATAATTTAACATTTAAGACGATGTAATAAAATTTAAGAATAACTACTAAACTTTCATCGTTATCATGATTTTTTTTTCTTCTTTCATTTTTTAAACTTTAACACACAATGTTGACTAAAATTCAATTCAATTGACCAATATAATGACTCAATTTTGTCATGTATACAAAATGAAGCTTTTTCATTAAGGGCTAATTCTTAAAAGAGTTCAAAATCATATGTGAAATGTCATTCTTCATCCAATGAACTTTTTGTTTCAAAAATAACCTGTGCAATCAGGGCAACGGTGCAACTTATACAGAAATTGACAAGTGTCCATAAAGGTACAAAAGTATATAGTACATATGTAAGCTATATGTACCCTTATGTCTGTAGGGCAACTAGTAGTATTAAGGCAACTATGTATTAAGCAACTGGACATTTTTGTCTTTTTAACAAGTTAGTTTATGAGTTAACTACATTTTTGGTCCTTATGGTTTGCCGGGTTTAACGGTTTTGGTCCAATAGTTTAAAATGTAACGAATCTAGTCCGTTTTTGTCGACCCGTAACACTTTTGGTCCAAAACGTTAGTTTGACTACATTTGACCGTTAAATACGAGGGCATTTTTGTCTTTTTCATCTATATTCTCAAAGCTACATAAAGCTAGTTATCATATCGACACGGTCACAAACATTCATCTTTATATTGCATTAAAAGGTGTAATTTTACGCCACTAAAACCCAGAAGCTTGATTATATGACACGTATTTACACAAATCCCATAAAATTATATTTAAAAAAAAACTTATAGCAAAAAAAAAACCATAAACTGAGCCCAACACATAGATTCATATAAGAAAAAAAACAAATTTATAAAACATGACCCAAATAAAAATTAACCCACATAAAATTGAAAATAAAAAATAAAATGCCCACAACAACACGGCGAAAAATTAACGCCCCACATCAACGCGCGTGAAATCTCTTGTTTAAGAAAAACTACTAACTTTCTTCGTTATCATGATTTTTTTTTCTTCTTTCATTTTTTAAACTTTAACACACAATGTTGACTAAAATTCAATTCAATTGACCAATATAATGACTCAATTTTGTCATGTATACAAAATGAAGCTTTTTCATTAAGGGCTAATTCTTAAAAGTGTTCAAAACATGTGAAATGTCATTCTTCATTCAATGGATTTTTTGTTTCAAAAATAACCCGTGTAATCAGGGCAACGGTGCAACTTATACAGCAATTGACAAGTGTCCATAAAGGTATAAAAGTATATAAGTAAACATAGTAAGCTATAATTGTACCCTTATGATCTGTAGGCAACTATAGTATTAAACAACTATTATTGGCAACTGACATTTGTCTTTTTAACAAGTTAGTTTATGAGTTAACTGCATTTTTGGTCCTTATGGTTTGCCGGGTTTAACGGTTTTAGTCCAATAGTTTAAAATGTAACGAATCTAGTCCGTTTTTGTCGACCCGTAACACTTTTGAGTCCAAACGATATTTTTTGACTACATATGACCTGTTAAATACGAGGGTCATTTCTGTCTTTTTCATCTATATTCTCAAAGCTACATAAAGCTAGTTATCATATTACTCAACATTTTTCCCATCTAAAACAATACCCACAGCTCACTTCTCTTCTCCAAACATATCCACCACCACCACTCCCGGCAACCACCCACTAACAACCCCTCCCACCACGACATCACCACCACTGACTCACCAAACCATCAACAACAAACAGCCCTAAACCATAAACACCACTAAACCACCAACCAATGCAACCGACCCACCACCAAACCAACAACCCCATCACCACAAACACCCCCGCCACAAAATCACCACCAGACCACCACCACTGACCCACTAAACATCACCACGACATCACCACAACCGACCTACCAAAATCCTATTTACTTTTCTTTGGTGATGATATTAACCCAATCCAAAAAAATAATAATCTCACTTCTTTCATTTATTCATTCTATGGACAAGAATAAGTGGTAAAAAAACAGAGCAACAAAGGAGTTTATGTAGAAAAAAATTGAAATTGAAATTGGGAATGAATGGTTAACCACTTGTTTTTATTCATTGGATGTCCCTAGCCTTCTTAATTTCTTTTGGCAAAATCATGTCGATTCAACAACAACAACATTAAACCAATCGGATCTAACAATAATCTTGTCACATCTACATCATCTGTCCAACGATAGTGATGGGTTTTGGTTGTAGTGGTTTCGTGGTGATGCAGATTTGATTCGGTGGTGGTGGGTTCGTGTTATTGGTGGCTGGATCTTGGCATGGTGGTGGTGGTAGCAGTTTTGTGATGATGGTAATGGATCTTGATTTGAAGAAAGAGTTTTACAAAGATTTAGGTAATATGGTGTAAAAGAAATTGTTTTTACTATATAAAGAATGAGGTTGAACCCATTTTATGTATATATTTTTTAGTAAAATAATGGGGTAAAATTACTAAAAACCAATTGCCTAAAGTACAGTTGTCTCAAAATGTAAAAGTTGCCTTCTATAAAACATGTATAAATACCTTACACATATCTTACACATCTTTTACATATCTGGACACATGTTAATTTCTTATAAAGTTGCTCAGTTGTCAAGTTGCGTTAGGTTAGTTTGAGAAAAGTTAATTGAAAAGGTGAAAGAAGCATTTTCAATATAATTTTAGACTCTTTAAAAAATTAACCCTTTTATTAATGGAATCAAATTTTTTGAAACACGCTCTTCTTTGAAACATCCCTAAATAATTTTTCCCTTTATAGTAATTACATGTGTGTCAAGAAAGCAAAATTGAATTATCATTCTTTCATTGCGTTTTTTTTCCCGGATTTGCGTTTATCATTTATTTATCATCAGATTCTCGACGTAAGAATTATCTTGTCGATTTCCGAAATGCATATATCTCTATGCTAATAATATTCCAAAGTTCCATCTTGTTTTTTTGTATAAAATACACTTTATTATTCTACACTACAATCTTATTACCATTATATCAAACTAGCTAAAAATGTAAACGCTATCGATATATGATAGATAATGCACCAAAAGTTTAGTCAGTTAAACTAGTGTTTGCACTTTGCGTCAATTACGTTGCTTTTGTCTGTTTTTATAACAGAATGTCACAGGGATATGTTTCACAAGATCGATCTACTTGTACGACACGTATTGTTATATATCCGTTTCATGTCATTACATAACTACTTAGTACAAGTTGCTTTTGGAAACTTATAACTATAGTAATTGTCAGTCAAGTAAAAATGTGCTAATATAATTATATGATTATGCAATCGAAATCCTTCGTAGATTATCATAATTAAATGATTATTAATTTAACAGTGACACATTTATAGAGGTGAGATCCATGAAAAACACATATCAATCAAAGGACAAAAAAGAAGATTTTGACCATTGATCTCATTTTAATCCAATGGTTAATATCAATTCTTAACATGATATATAATTCTCAAATTATACAAACCTACCCCTCATTTAATTTTTAACTTTCTCTCTCCTCAAATAATACACACACCCGATAACAAAAAACACCACCTGATTCCACGTCGGAAACCTAACAACCTCGCCGAAACCACCACTGCTTCTCTCCTAATAAAAATCAGCCCAGGAAAACACCCATTTTCTCATCGTCCCTATCACAAATAACCCACCCTGCTTCATCTACATCATATACAACCTAGCCAGAAAACATATACAACCAACGGACGGTCAACTCCATCATCCTAAATTAGCCGGATCTAAACATGATGAAAACATGTATCTGAACAAACAGATATGACATGAATGAAAATCAGTTAAATAATATTTATGAAGCTGTTGAAAACATGATCTGAACAAAACAGTGTTTTTGAAAAGGATAATGAACTCGAATCAGATTCAAAGATGTTTTACAATGAATTGCAAATCCACATGCTGATATATAGAGAAAGTTTCCACGTAAAGATAACCAAGTAAATTTTGCGCTAAAATTGTTTTGTTATGAATCTCATGTGATTATGTTTTCAGTATTGTTCTGTGTTGAAAATAACCACATAGTACAACAATTTACAAATGACTGTGATTTTGTTGTGATTAATAAGTTTGTTGTAAGAAAAAGAGAATAGTATAAATTGAACCACATCAGACACTGATTTTCATTTAAGAATCTCATGTGATTTGTAATGAATCACATGTGATTCAACAGAATCCCTAAGCTTAAGTGGAAGACTAAAGCAAATTTTAGAGATTGTGGTGTTTTTACTATGCTACAATTGGATATCCTTACATGTGAATTCAAACAAATCCCGTGTGATTCAAATAGTAATCCTTGTGATTCTGTGATGAAGTCACAATGAGATTCATGATAAATCACATTAATTTTATTTTCTTTTTTTAGTTATAGCATGAGATTCAGTGTACATGATAATTAATTTGATGTGATCAATTTTTTATATCAGATTGTATAAAACACCAAGAGCATCTTAATACGAGCAAAAATGAAGAACGCCTGGTGGATCGATATATTAGGGAACCTCATGTGAATGAAATTCCTATACCAGTTGAGGGACCTGGTATGAATACAGATTAATGAATGCTAATTGACATGTATTCAAATCCGCTAAAAGGAGAGGTTTTGAAGTTAAAATCAGCAAAGGCAAACAAATCAAATGGATTGGGACGCCTTTTCATTTAAATAAAGAAATTGTGAATCACCGAACCATAAGTTCATACTTCCTTATTTTCATTGATTAAGATGCTTCTCAATGTAAATAAAGAAGTATGGAAGAGTGGGCTTATGTGTTATTGGTATAACATTATAGGAATTAAGGAAGTAGAAAATGGAAGTCTAAATTAGTTAGATGTCGTAGTAAGTAAGATAGGTGAAATAAGAGTTAGAATGCGACCCTTAGTAGAGATTTTAGAAAGAAAGCTAAGTTTAGGACGTTAAGAGTAGAGAGGCGAGTTCCATGAAAAACACATACAAATCAAAGAACAAAAAAGAAGATCTTGGCCATTGATCTCATTTCAATCCAATGGCTAATATCAATTCTTAACATGATATATAATGCCCAAATTATACAAACCTACCCCTCATTTTATTTTTAACTTTCTCTCTCCTCAAATAATACACACACCGGATAATCAAAAACCACCATCTGATTCACGTCGGAAACCTAACAACCTCGCCTGAAACCACCACTGCTTCTTCTCCTTAATAAAAATCAAGCCGGAAACACCAATTCTTCATCTCCCTAACAAATAACCACCACTGCTTCATCTACATCATATACAACCTCGCCGGAAAACATATACAACCAACGCCGGTCATCTCCATCATCTAAATCGCCGGATCTAAACATGGATGAAAACATGGATCTGAACAAACAGGATATGAACATGAATGAAAATCAGTTAAATAATTTTATGGAAGCTGTTGAAAACATGGATCTGAACAAACAGGTTTTTGAAAAGGATAATGAACTCGAATCAGATACAGAAGATGTTTTACAAGAATTTGCAAATCCAAATGTTGTTATAGAAGAAGTTATAGGTAAAATAACATGTAATTTTGCGCTAAATTTTTTTTATTATGAATCTCATGTGATTATGTTTTCAGTATTGTTCAACTGTTAAAAATGACTTGTGATTTTGTGTATTTAAGTTTGTACCGTTCATTGGAATCGATAATCACGGAAAGTGTGTCACACTTGGTTCCGGAATGCTTCTACATGAAGATATAAAATCATACACGTGGCTGCTAACAGCATTCATGACCGCTTTCTTAAAAGAACCAACGATGATTGTGACAGATCAAGATGGAGCCATGAAAAGAGCTATCGAAGCCGTTTTTACTAAATCCAAACACAGACTTTGCATGTGGCATATTATGCAAAAAATTCCATCAAAGGTATTTTTATTAACATAATTTTTTAACAAATACTTGTGATTCAAACAGAATCACATGAGATTAAAACTGAATCACATGAGATTCAGTTTGAATCTCATGATATTCAGTTTGAATCTCATGTGATTCCTTTAGAATCTCATGTGATTCTTTTTGAATCATATCTATTACTTGTGAGTACAGAAGAATCACATATGATTTAAACGGAATCACATGAGATTGAAAAGGAATCACATGTGAATATAAAGGAGTCACATGAGATTTTCAACAAATCTCATGTGATTCATGTAAAAGGTTATTAAAACAAATCTCTTGTGATTAAACTAATTACTATAATATATCCGAAACAGATTTGTAAGCAAATATACAATGAAACAGATTTCAAAGAACGTTTTGATAAGATCGTTTGGAATATGTTCATTGAACCATTGAAGTTTGAAGAAAAATGGGCAAAATTGATTGAAGATTTTGGTTTGCAAAATCACAAATGGATGACAAAGATGTTTAATATTCGAGAAATTTGGATTCCAGCTTATTTTGTTGACTCCCCATTATTTGGATTGATGAGGACCACTTCAAGGTCTGAAAGTGAAAACTCGTTCTTCAAAAGTTTCACAAGCCCTGGGGCAACGCTTGTTAGTTTCATGATGTCATATGAATCAGCAATGGAAAGGCAAAGGTATAGACAAGAGGCATTAGACTTCAAAACATTTGAAGCAGCTCCAAAGTGTGAGACAAAGTTGGCAATTGAACTTCATGCAGCAAAAGTATATACTAGGACGATATTTTTGCTTGTTCAAACGGAAATAAACGAAGTTGTTGGAATTGTACGATACAAGATTTAAAAATAGATGAAGGTTGTGAAACTGTCATTATTAGAGACAAGAAGCCGAATGATAATATATCACTTTTTCACAAAAAAGGGTAAAGAACAAGAGAAGAAAACTGAAACAGTAGGAGAAACAGCGAGAGACTATAAGGTAAGTCTTTTTTTGTTTTTAATAAAACTTTAAATGAATATCATGAAATTTCTATGAGATTGCAATTAAATCTCATGAGATTTCCATGAGATTGGTATTGAATCACAAGAGATTTCCATGGAATCTCATGTGATTCTGTTGAATCTCATGAGATTGGTATTGAATCACATGAGATTTCCATGGAATCTTATGTGATTTTGTGGAATCTCATGTGATTTTGGTTGAATCTTATGAGATTTACATTGAATCACAGAAATCCTATGTGATTTCTGTGGAATCTCATGTGATTCATATTGAAAAATCACATGCCTATTTTCTAATCTGATCTTCAATTCTAATAACATTCTTATTACTTGTGTTTTTGTGAGAAAGGTATTACGAAGTATAAAAGATGGTTCGGTGGTATGTTCTTGTAGAAATTTTCT
>BQNB010151908.1:3612-15842 GCA_026074375.1 Tanacetum coccineum | reverse complement strand
TGGATGTAAAAAATCATAGTCAAACACTTAGACATATACTAAAATCATGTATTCTGTTATTTTGGTTAGAAACAAACAAAATTTGTTAAGATACATTAAAATTCCTTGTTTGTTTATTTAAAGCAAATTGGTAATTTCACAATAACTATGTTATACAAACATAAACCCGCAACTAGTTGATTGCATCACACAAAAACTGTTAGAGCACTCGGTGCAGTAACGCCGGCAACGGCGTTAGCCGGCGTTGTCCGGCGTTACTACACCCCACCACCGCGTTGGCCAACGGGGTTGGACTCGGCGTTGCCGAACCAACGTGCGTTGTGTGTGTTTTTAAAAAAAAATCATTTTACCCCCCTAACGGCTAGAATTTAAATTTTACTTTTCCCCCCAATCTTGAAATGTTTCATTTTAGCCCCTAACGGCTAGTATTTATAAAAAATAAAAAAAAATAAAAATTTTTCATTTTACCCCCTTAAATGGCTGATTTTTTTAAAAAAAAAAATTCATTTTACCCTTCTCACTCAACTCACTATATATACAACACATTACCAAATATACAAAATCACATACAAATTCACCACTCTATACATTTCGGCCTTGTCCCAAAAAATAACTTTGGATTTCAACGAAAAGCAATAGCATTAATATACTAACTTATCACAGTTAGTCGCCAAATAGCATTATATGGCGACCGCCGCCACCACCCCTAAATTCCGATCAATCGACTCTTAGCCTCCGTTTCCGTTTCCTTTCTCTCCCGTTTTCCTTCATCTTCTGCTTCTGTTCTCCCTTCCGTTTCGATCTCCCTTCAATCCAAATCATGGTGTTTCCTAAATCCAATGAAGATCATACAAAGAAGATTTCTCATTCAGTTTATGTGACGAATTTTCCAGACGCTACTCAGTCTGGTGATTTATGGAAGGTATGTAGTGCATATGGAACGGTGATTGATGTGTACATCCCCAATAAACGAGCTAAATAAGGTAAGAGATTCGCGTTTGTTCGATTCATTAAGGTTTCTAACCTTGCTCGGTTATTGGAGAATCTCTGTACCATCTGGATTGGTCGATATCATCTGTACGCGAATCAGGTCAGGTTTGAAAGACCACAAAAACACAATTCATCCCTTCCAAAGGAAACGTCTGGGATTCCTGTTAAAGTGCCAAATTCCTTGGGTCCTAATCACCCAGCGAGACCTGTTGTCAATAGGGCCCCCTCATTTGCTACGATGTTGGCTGGTATTCCTAAAAATCCTTCTTATATCTCTCCAGACCCAGCTATGGTTTTGGGAGATGAATGTGTAGTTAACCGCGAATTGGATAATTGTGTGATGGGGGAAGTTAAGGATTTTGCTTCCATTAATAATTTGTATGTTTTGTTATCGAACGAGGGCTTCCAAGAACTGAAACTTGTGTATTTAGGCAGTTTGTGGGTCATGATTGAGCTATCATCATCTAAGGCTAAATCGGGATTCATGAAACATGTTGGTATAGCCTCATGGTTTCGACAACTTCGTAATGCGCAAGCAGATTTCGTATCTAGAGAGAGGATTGTTTGGGTTGATATAGAGGGAGTCCCTCTTCATGTTTGGTCGCGGGCTACCTTCTCTAAGATAGGTTCCCGTTGGGGCGAAGTAATTGACTTGGAGGAGAGTTCTGATGATAGTTTCGCCCGCAAACGGATTTGCATTAAGACGTCTCAAGAAGATAACATTCTAGAACGATTCAAGATAATTGCTCGTGGCAAAGTTTTCATTCTAAGAGCTAAGGAGCTATTCGTCTGGTCCCCGTCCTTCAAAGCTGCCAAGGAAGCTGATTATTGTTCGGATGAAGATGTAAACAAAGACGCTACTAATAATATTGAAGATGATGGTAATTATGTGAATGGAGATGCGGAAAGTGATGTCGAGTGTGTATCGGATACTGTCTTTGCCGACCAGGAGGATACATTGGGTCATGTTTCACCTCGCAAATGGCAGTCAGCAGAAAAGGAGGTTTCTAGCGACCCTTTTACCTTAATGATTTCATAATAGACAAGGGAATGCAAGCTAAGGTGCAGCAAACTCGGTTGTGAGGACCAGTTGCCCTTTTCCACCTGGATTCACACCAGACAATGTCCCAATTCAGAACGATGTTCAGGTTGAGGCTCAAGGGGATGCTAGTGCTAACTCTCCTTTATCATGTCATTCAGAGGGCCTCAGTTCTCGTGTTATGGAGGATGCTCAGCTCATTAATGCTCATGATTCTCCTAGAGTTGAGCATAATATTAAAACAGGTGGCTCTATTTTGGATGTTCTTGAGAATATGATCAAGGTTGGTAATACTATGGGATTTACCATGGAAGGGTGTATGAACGACATGGAGAGAATTATAGGATCCCAATGAGCTCGAGACGGTTTCCAATGAATTGTCTTTCCCTAAACGCTCAAGGTCTTGGATCCAAGACCAAAAAAGATTGGATCAAGGATTTAAACACTAAACACAAGGTGAACTTTCTTTCTATTCAGGAAACCAAATTAGATGTTCTTTCAGATATGGCGGTGAAAACTTTATGGGGCAATCATAGGTTCGAGTTTATTATCAGTGATGCAGCGGGTAATTCAGGTGGCATTTTATGTGTGTGGGACCCGAGTTTTTTCCGTAAAGAGCAACACATAATTTCGGATAATTTCGTTGCTTTATATGGTACATGGATTCCTAAGAAGGCGAACTTACTAGTGATCTCTGTTTATGCCCCACAGCCTCTCACGTGTAAACGTGTGCTATGGGATTATATTTCGACTCTCATTAATCGTTGGGATGGTCATTGCTTGGTTATGGGAGACTTTAACGAAGTCAGGTTCCCGGGAGACCGAATGGGTACGGTGTTTAACGTTCAAGGCGCTAACGAATTCAACTGCTTCATTTCTAATTCGGGGCTCACTGAAGTTCAATTGGAAGGTTACTCCTTTACTTGGTCCCACCCGTCGGCCAAGAAAATGAGCAAATTAGACCGCTTTTTCGTCACTGATGGTCTTCTCTCCCTCTTCCCTCATATATCGGCTGTTTGTCTCGATAGAAACCTTTCGGATCACCGCCCTATCCTGCTGCGGGAAGTGGTCGTGGATTACGGGCATTCTCCTTTTCGTGTTTTTCATTACTGGTTCAGTTATGAGGGGTTCGATCAAATGATATTGGATACTTGGAATGGTATTCTCCTCGATGATAGTAACCTGATGGTTCGGTTTAAAAAGAAACTCCAAACCCTTAAAAAGGAGATTCGGATATGGGTTAAATCTTACAAGCAAAAGCAATACGGCTGCTCTCGGGATATTCGTTCCAAGTTACGTGATATAGACATTGAATTAGACAAAGGGGGCTCCGATGATGACATTCTTTTGGCTCGAATGGATCTGCTGAAAAAATTGAATGACATTCAATCTGCCGAGGCTCGCGACAGACTTCAAAAAGCAAAAATCCAATGGGCGATCGAGGGTGATGAAAACTCTAAGTTTTTCCACGGTATCATCAATCGTAAACGTGCCAATTTAGCTGTCAAAGGAGTCATGGTAAACGGCGAATGGTTGGATGAACCTTGCCGTGTTAAAGAGGAATTCAGACTTCATTTTGCTAATCGGTTTTCAGCTCCTTCTCCTAATCGA
The DNA here is from genome assembly GCA_026074375.1 of Tanacetum coccineum. Lineage (NCBI taxonomy): Eukaryota > Viridiplantae > Streptophyta > Magnoliopsida > Asterales > Asteraceae > Tanacetum > Tanacetum coccineum. Next base: position 12,202 of record BQNB010151908.1, on the reverse strand, counting down.
TGTAAGCTCAATTTTGTCTTTCCTAATAAATTGAGTCCTGATCTTGCTAACGATTTGGAGAGGCCGATTACTCGAGCAGAAGTGGAGGGAGCGTAATGCCGTTTGGGGATGTGGTGAGAATAAATCTCCTGGGCCGGACGGATTTACGTTTGAGTTTTTTCGTAAATATTGGGATATTCTTGGATCTGACTTTTGTGCTGCGATTGAATGGTTCTTTGAGCATTGTATGTTCGCTAGAGGATGTAATTCCTCCTTCATTGCCCTTATCCCGAAAACCCAAGATCCCAAGTTCGTTAGTGACTTTCGCCCCATTAGCTTGATTGGGAGTCTTTATAAGGTTGTCACCAAAATCCTTGCTAATCGTCTCTCGTTGGTTATCTCCGACCTTATTTCGGATGTGCAAACCGCTTTTCTTCCTAATAGGCAAATTCTTGATGGTCCGTTCATTATAAATGAGCTCTTATCTTGGTGTAAGCATAAGAAACAACAAGCCATGGTGTTTAAAGTTGATTTTGCTAAAGCTTATGATTCGGTTAGGTGGGACTTTCTAGATGACGTGCTTGCTGCGTTTGGTTTTGGTTCCAAATGGCGCTTGTGGATCCGCGGCAGTTTGTATTCTGGTATGGCTTCGGTTCTTCTTAATGGTAGCCCATCGTTAGAATTTGAATTTCATCGTGGCCTTAAGCAAGGGGATCCGTTGGCCCCTTACCTCTTTATACTTATCATGGAATCTTTCCACCTATCGATTTCAAGGGCTGTTGATGCGGGGATTTTTCGGGGGATCAACATTAGCGATGACCTCAACATTTCTCATCTTTTTTACGCCGATGATGCGGTTTTTATTGGGAAATGGAACGAACTTAATCTTTCAGGTAATTATTCAGATTCTTCGATGTTTTTCCTTGTTGTCTGGACTTAACATTAATCTTTCCAAGAGTCATCTTCTTGGAGTCGGGGTTCCTTTTGAATCTGTTAACAATGCTGCAGCGATTATTGGTTGTTCTACGATGAGAACTCCTTTTAAATACTTAGGGGTGATGGTTGGAGATAACACTTCTAAGGTTCATGCTTGGGATGACACTATTTCTAAGGTTAAGTCTCGGCTATCTAACTGGAAAAGTAAAACTCTTTCAGTTGGCGGTAGATTAACTCTAATTAAGTCGGTCCTTGGGTCCACCCCTATCTACGCGATGTCGATCTACAAAGTTCCAAAAGCGGTGTTGAAAATTTTGGAGTCCATTCGCCGGAATTTTTTTAATGGTGTTAATAGTGGTGAGAGAAAAATTACTTGGGTTGCTTGGTCGAAAATCCTTGCGTCCAAGAAACATGGCGGTTTAGGGGTGTCAAGTTTTTACGCTCTAAATAGAGCCCTTCTCTTTAAGTGGGTTTGGAGATTTATTTCGGGTGACAACTCCTTATGGTATCGATTCATTAAATCCATGTACGGTACTTCGCTTTCTATTGTTTCTATGTACAGGTCTTCGATATGGAACTCCATCCTCAAAGAAGTATCTCTGCTCAAAGACCACGGCATTGATCTGCTGTCCCACTGTCAAATCCGTGTTGGTAATGGTCTTCGTACCCAATTCTGGAACGAGATTTGGATTGCTGGTACACCCCTTCGAGATCTTTTTCCACGCATCTATGCCCTCGAGACTCTTAAAGGCTGTTCGGTGGCTTCTAAATTACTTAATCCGATCAACCTTTCTCTTCGTCGTGATGTTAGATCATTTTCCTATGAGATGATACATGATCGATAAACTTTAACATAGGATGGAATCAAAAGATACCACATGCATTTATCAAAAATCAAACAAAATTATATGCATAACTTTTTAAGACCGGTTGCATTTATAAAAAAAATTGAGGTTTCTAACAAAATTAACAATATCAAACAAAAATTTATAAGTGTCCCGAAACACCATGCTTCCGTCCCTGGAACTACATTAGATAAAATGTTTGATAACACTTCCATTCTAGAGTCATTAACAATTTACTTGCGGAATTGTATTAACAGCACTGAGTATGATGGTTTACACCTTATGTCAATCCAATGTGGCATGCTTATTTGGGATCAAATGGCGCTGTCAGCGGCATGCCAACGTACCAAGATGTGTATGAGTGAGTTGTTGAAAAAAAAAATCATTTTACCCCCCCTAACGGCTTAGAAGAATTTAAATTTTTACTCTTTCCCCTCAACTTTGAAATGTTTCATTTTAGCCCCTAACGGCTTATGTAGTATTTATAAAAAAAATTAAATTTTTTTATTTTACACCCCATCACTCAACTCACTAAATATACAAACCATTCCAAATACAAAATCACATACAAATTCACACTCTTCTTTTAAATACACAACATACTCTTTTTTGCAATAAAAAACAAGTCTGAATTTCCCAAACAACAATTTCATGAATCTCCGCAACGGTCGATGACGCCGGAATAGTTTAACAATTCACAACAAGAACACTAACAAGCTTTTTTCGCTCTCACTGAACACACTCACTCACTCTCTCTCCCCTCTCACTCCCGTGCATCTCTCTCACGCACTACCTCCCTCCCCTCACCAATCACCCCCAAACCCACCATAATACTCCACCCTCCGTGCATATCAAACCACTCACTCAACCTAACCAGTGCTTCGCCAAAAAAAAGGCGGTGCAAGAAAACTAAAGCACCTGATGGTTGATCCATAAAAATTTTTACTACTTATCCCACTAGCTCCTTTCTTAATCATCTCTTTCTTTTAACAGTTTTTAGATTGTATTTTAATATTTCATTCGACTTAGAATGCTAGTGCGCTCTAGAGTGAATGATTAATCATTCAACTCTTCATGATTATGTGCTGGCCCAATATATTTGTACCGTGTGTGTGTGTTCTTCTCCGCACCGTAAATAGAGACTTCGAGATCCTCGCCGCTCACACTCACATAATCATACACCTAAAATGACTCTTTTACTCGCTCGCTCCACGTTTGATTAGTTTTTCGTCTAGGAGATTGTACTAGAGCACACACGCGAAGTCAGAGCCGAGCGCTCAGTCTTTTTTCTTTCTGAGTTGGGCGTGAGATCTATGATGTTAATTATATGATGAGTGCAGCGTATATGTGTGGTTGTGTATGTTGAGTTTTGGTGTGCGTCTTTGAGTGGAGCTTGAGTGTGCTATCTCATGTGCAGTCTATGATATAGTGACTCTCGCGACAAGATTTTTCGATGCTGTGTATCAGTCGGGTCGCCTAGATGGATGTTAACCGCTTCAAACGGGCCAAGTCATTGTGAGGAGAGTTGTGTGTGTGTTAAGGGAGTGGATTATATGAAACGGGGCAGACTAGATGCGCCCTGTCGTGTGATATTAGTTAGAAGTGCTGCTACGCGCCCCCCCGCCGGTGGGTTTGGGTGTGTTGCGTGTTCGTGTCGGAAGAGTGGTAGAGAGGGATGTCTTGTTGGGACTGTTTTGGACGTGATCGGGCTCGTATGTCGGTTGTGTCGGCTAGCGCGCAGTATGGTTGTGAAGGATCGCGCGGCGCGTCGTTCTCACGCTGCGGTCGGGCTAGCCAGGAGGATCTATTCGGTCCACCGATGCTACTGACCACGTCCGTCCGGCAAAACCATGGCCCGCCAAAAAAAGCAAATCCGACGCACGGCGAGCACCGGTGGATGTTAGGTCGGCGGCCCAACTTCGGGTTTAGCTAATGGGCAGGGCTTCGTCTATGAAACGGGAAGCCGCCCGAAGGGCTTTCGAGCTCAAGCCGAGAAAAAAGACCTGCCACACTTGATGCCGTTGGAGGAGTTGAGGTTTCTAGCTTACTAGCACCAAGGGTTTGGCGGAGACAACGCCTATTGTTATCAAGATGCAAAAAAAAAATTATCAAAACAAATGAAAAAATGATTTGGGTGACGAGGACGACGAAGACGAAGACGAGTAGTTTTTTTTTAATTTCGTAATGTATTTTTTTTTCGTAATGTTTTTTTTTCGTAATGTTTTTTTTAATTTCGTAATGTTTTTTTTATTTCGTAATGTTTTTTTTTTAATTTCGTAATGTGTTTTTTTTAATGTAATTTGTATGTTTAATTATGAATGAAATAGTTAGTTTGTTAAAATAATGAAATAATTGTTTAGGGGGTTTTATGAAAATAAAGAGGTGAGTGGTGTTATTTGGTGTTATGATTAGAGGAGTGGTGTTGGTGTTGGTGTTATGCTGATGTGGCACCCAAAAAATGGTGTTACCGTGTTACGACACCTGAGGCTCTAACAGCACTGAGTATAATGGTTTACACCTTGTGTCAATCCAATGTGGCATGCTTATTTGGGATCAAATGGCGCTGTCAGCGGCATGCCAACGTACCAACATGTGTATGAGTGAGTTGTTGAGCCATTTCACCTCGCCAGTTTGTGATTTCGTTTGTTTTTTTCAATGTTTTAAAAACCGGTTCGACACTGGTCGGTGGAACGTGCGAACGGCGTGTCGGCGTGCGGCCGTTGTTTAGGCGTGGGTTTTTCTGCTGTTTAATCCGGATTAACCGTCGGTTTTTGGTCGACCCGGGTTCGAACCGGTTGGACCGGAAATCCGGACGGTTCAAATTAATATGAACGGAAATGACATGGAAACGATTTGTAGCTATTGTTGTAACAGGACATGTTGGCTATGTAATTGAACCATACGCATACTAATCTCATTAAAGATCGACCCATTACGGCTTAGGTTTCTACACTGATGGTGACTGAAAATGGTGATAGGTGTGTACGTGTATGAAAGGTTTTGAGTTTCGTAATCTTTCTTGGTTTTAAAACAATGGGAGGGATATGAGATAAGAGAAATATTCAAGGCTTGGTTTGAGGGTGATAATGGGCCCTAGTCAAAGTGGTGATATGATATGATATGACCGGTTTTGTAGCAAACACAGAGTACATACTATTTGATACAGTGTACTACGAGTAATAGAAATGATTTTTTTATACAAATACAAGTAATTTACATAATTGTCCTTGTTGAATGTCAATTCCCTTTTAGTATTGGTTTGATATTGTATTTTCTTATCTTATAAACTAAATATTCGTAACATTTTTCTTTATGTACACTTAGAGTACATGTATTTTTTTTCTTCGTAAAACCGGTTTGACCCGGCGGTTTAACCGGTTGAACCGGTGACCCAGTGAACCGGTCACTCAACCGAGTCAACTAAAAACCCGGGTTTTAAAACATTGGTTTTTTTTAATATGTGTTTTGTGTGTAAATGTTGTGTTTTAATCGAGTACTAGTTTTAATCCCCGTGCACGCACGGGGCTTGTACATTATTTTTTTAAATATTTTTATAATTTTTATTTTTTCTATTTTAGTGTAGTTATGACTCTCGCGCGCGCTCGGGGTTATTTGTTTTTTTTAGTCATAAATAAAATTTATAAATTTATAAATTTACAACTTAAATATATTAAATTTATTTAAAATTAAAACCACTAAATTTTATTAATTCCTCATTCTTTTTTTCAAGTTTTTGTTTTTTTAAATTTGACACATATATTGTTATGGTTGTTTTTCTTTATCAAACTTCTCAACCAAAATAATGGTCCATTTTTAGAAGTATTTAAGCTTTTTATATTAAACTTATATTCATAATAATAAATTTTTTGATGAAGCATCATACCTAATAAGAAAATATTCTTTTTTTTTTAAATGCAAAAGTTTTCACTTTTCGTTTTCTTTACAAGTAAAGTAAAAGTGATAGGGTCTCAAATGTGATTAACTGGCATGCCATGAATGAAGGTTATCTTGATGTGTTGAGTTAGTTGTTGCAACAGTTTCATGTGGCGCTGTGAGATGTCAAACTGAACGTGTGACACTTGCGGTTTGTGTTACCATTAACTAGTTCTCTTAAAAAGTAAAGCTTATATGATGTAGACGGCTTATGTTATTCCCCCCCCCCCTAAAACACCGTTTGTACCCCCTTTGTTTTTTGCGTTTTTTTTTATTTTTTATTTTATTTTTATAATTTTGTTTACATCATAAAACTGTGAAACGGAAAATGCGGAACGAAAAATATAAAGTTTAACAAGTCAAAAGTATGAAACTGTTAAAAAATACGGAACAGAACCTGATATAAAACTGCGTTGTACTGTAAAAAGGGAAGTACAAAAGGAATATTTAATACTTTTTGGTACTATTTAGTGGGGCAAGGGCAGTGGCGGACCCAGGAAATTGGATTGTGGGGGGCAATTTTTTTTTGATCGGAATGAAAAATCAAGTATTGTCACTTAGAAATTACGGATTTTAAGGTTTTAGAGTGTTAAATCTTGGACTTTAGTGTGTGAGTGGGGGCAAATTAAGTTTTGAGTGGGGGGTAAATTAAAAAACACTCAAAATTGTTAAATACACTATAATCACATCTTTTTGGTCTAGCCATGGAGGGCACCCCCCAAACTTCAAACATGGATCCGCCCATGGCAGGGGTACCAATAGTAACACCCGATGTAGACATATAGTCATAGACTTGATTGAATAGTTGATATTTACTTGCTTAAAATTTTTACAGCAAGGTGGTGATAATTGCACAATTTTACAAGCTATTTATAAGTAGATTGTACAATGAATCTCCTCGTTAATAATGGAGCAGTTCTCTCCCAATAATGGAACACTGAACTTTATCTTTCACTAACCCCTCATAATTATTCGAATAAGTTAAAACAAATATCTGTGTATTGCTTTTTCTGTAAATAGCTTAGATATAATCTTTTGGTGATAAGTTCAAAGAAAAAATAATCAAATAATAAGTGCTTATTTATGTTAACTCATTTCAAACTTTATTAAAGATAAATGTAATGTGTCACCATTAATAATATTAAGTCAAAAAGACTAGCAAAGTTGACTACGCAAGTAACATTCTTAACTTATTGTTTTTAACAAGCATAGTTGCTCGCGCGTTGCTGCGGGACAATGTTTCTTTTATCATAGATGTGGGTGTTTTTTAAGCATGATTGTCCGCGCGTTGATGCGGGGCGTTAATATTTTTTTTTTTTGTGCGGCTTTATTTTTCCGGTCTCATGTTTGTAGTTTTTTTATATGGGCTTATGTGTTGGGCGTCATGTCGTGGGTATTTTTTGATCTGAATAAATCTATTTTTTTTTCCAATTTTGTGCTGAGCAATTTTTTTATATTTTTTATTTTTAGCGGGTTTATTTTTTCGGTCTCATGTTTAATAGTTTTTTTTTAATATGAGCTTATGTGTTGGGCCCCATGGCGCGAATAATTTTTGATCTGAATATATCAGTAATTTTGTATAAAAACTTTCTATTTTATGCCGAGCAAATTTTTTTTTTTTTTAAGTTGTCTAGTTAAAAAAAAAGTCAAATGTGCCGGCCCAAAGTGAGCACCCAATGGGGCCGGTTACTGTAGCTACTGTAGCAAGCATGGTCAAAACGACGTAGTTTTAACCCATATATAGTATATATGTATATAATTGTTTTAGCTGTTTGTTCAAACAAGAGTAATGTTGTTTTAGCTGTTTAGTATTTACAAGAGCAATATTTGTTTAAAGAAGAGCAATTCAACGGAGATAAAATTAATCTTCTTGTTGCTATAAACGTTCATCTGCACCGACTCTCTGATATTAAAAAAAGATAGTCGTATGAATCGACTCGCAAATGTAGAATTATAAACTCAAATCATAATCACCGGAAATAGCACATGCAAACTATTGATTCCTATACTTTTTTAATGGAACCTATAAAGAGTCGTGTTCTTTTTGCATGCATTTAGATCCAAATACACATGTAGACCATTAGTAGAATTAAACTAGATCTTGTCATCGAAAAAGGATTCCAAACCAATTTTGAGAAAGAAAAAAGAAAACACATTTGTATCATTATAAACTTCTAACTTACTGACAATTTGAACTCTTTATTATGAATAGTGAGCAATAGCTATTTTTTTTTTATAAAAAATGTTTAATAAATGAAACTTTACGAAACATTAAAAAATGAATGTTTCAAAAATATAGCTAAAATTATTTGTCATTGACAGACGATCATTAAAAATCACAACGCTCCTAAATGCTTCGTGCCAAACACCCCAAGTATATTTTAGAATATAAATATTCTATTTTTACAAACACAAAGTTATGAAAAAGTGAAGGGTTTAATAAGCTGCAAATAATTTAATCATGCCAACCAAAAGTGTAAAACCAAAACAAATATGAACGTATAATTATCCTTTATTTTTTTATGCATCAAAGTGTCGGCAGTATGATTGGTTATACAGATTTCGAATTTCTTTTTAAGAGAAAATTGTTAAAAGGTCTTTCCGTACATGTGTGTTTACACGTTTTGGTCAAAAATCATTCTAATTCTCAAAAGAGCCATGCTCTACTGCTCTATCGCTCTACCACCTTTATAGCTTGACACGTGTCCACTCAAAAACATTTTTTCTTGGCCCACAAATCAGTGGGTTGGCCCACCACTTAAATTAAAATTACCCGAATACCATTGAAGTACTATTTTGGCTTTATATCCACGTAGGATGTTCTACTGCTCTACTAAGATTTGCTCTACCACTTTGGGCAGTGTGCTAAAGTGTCTAAAAGATTTCATTGTAACGTG
>BQNB010151907.1:0-11808 GCA_026074375.1 Tanacetum coccineum | reverse complement strand
CCTTTTCGACATTCAATTTACGCTTACAACAAATCCAACCTCTAACTTAATCTCTTCGCCAACAATATTTAAACTTAATATATAATAAATCTTAAATAAACGATATAGGCGTAGTGATAACAATATATATATATATATATATATATATATATATATATATATCAAAATAGTCACAACGAATTTTTATGCACAAAAGTACAACTACTTTTTATGTTCTTCCATTTTTAAATAAAAAAAAATTATACTTTGAGACTTGTAGTTTTATAGAAAAATAGGTAATGATTTACACAATGATCCGCTTTGTACACCTTGTTCGGAATGATCATACGAATGCAAAAGTAAAACTCATTTATGAAGAAGAAGAGATGACCTACAAGAAAACACGATTAGAAACTAAGAACAACCCAAACGTTGTTTGTTTTATACCCAAATGATCCTAAATGATCAAACCTTCAACTTATCTTCAAATGTAAATGATTGAAAGTGAAAAATGTATGATTTTGTAAGTGTTTGTATTTGTTCGTGTGTTTTAGAGAGAGAGAGAGCACAAGAGAAATGTTTTTTGTGTGTGTAGGATGTGAATGAAAATGAATGAGAATGAATGAATATGTATACAAAGATTACACACACACTCACACACATGTGTGTGTGCCAACGGTTAGGAGGACAAGGAATAGGGGACCAAAATGATCTCCCTATCAAACACCACCTAGTACTAGTCCTTTACCACAAATCATGCAACCATGTCTTGTGAATTTGATTTTCAAAATTTGAATCCTATGTATGCATGCATACATATCCGGTTAGGATGAGACCAAGGGGGGGACCAAAGTAGTTTCCAATATTCTAGGATCACTAGTGCTAGTTGATGAATTAATTTCCAAGGTCTTTGTATGCATATGCATATGTATAGATTAAAACGCGTATCGCGTAAATAACGAATCGAGTAACTGTATCACGGAAAATTATAAAATTTTAGATATTGCTTTAAAACATAAAAACGTAGCTATTGCCAAAATACTACAACGTTTGGTGTCCCGATTCGCTCTCGACGACGATTCTTAGCTAATCACGGAACAACTTCCCGGTTAACCGATAAAACTAAACGAAACTTTTAAAAATTCAAATTTCTAAACGGAAACGGCTAATTTATTAAACGGAAATTCTCGGGTTGTCACACGCTCTTCTGACATCATCTCTAATATCTTGTGAATTTTTAATGAAGCGAATTTTTGGGGAAGTGTTAAAAATCTTAGGGTGGATGACTTAATTTATGGTTGCTGTAGTATCTCTGACTGCATTAAATAACAAATCCAAGATGACAAGCTAAAAACCAAGTTGCCAGGGACGAAATTTACGATCACAGTGTAATTTTCTTGTTGGGTAAATTTTTAAGTCAAACACATCTCACTAACCATGTACCCAATTCAAACATTTTGTGTAACAAAGACTCCCCGTTGGTCCCTAACCTGAAAAGACATTTACATAGTTTGACTTGTAGTAGTCAAAATTGTATTTTTTTATAGCACCCAAATTGACTTGTAAAAGTCAAACTAATTGAAACATATTACATCAATACACAAAAGTAGGAAATGTTGAAGAACAATACAAAACACAAAACTATTCAATGCTGTAAAAAGTTAAGCTTTCATAATTGTGGAAACCATAAGGGAGGGGGGGGGGGTGAATACGTTTCCATTTAAAAAATATGGCCAGACATTACATATCTCTCTGCTGGCGGTCCCATAAATATATGAGGGCCACCTGACTAAATCAGGGGGCCACCTTATTTATGGGGACCGCCTCTAGTAGAGGTTTTTGGACTAGATCTTTCGTATCAAATCACCCATCAAGTTAAACGCAATATGAGAAGTGTCGATAATAGATTTACAATAACTAGTGCATATTCTAACAATATAACCACACTCACAATATTTACTATAAAGAACTACACAACCATAACTAACACAATATACACAACAATTCACACAATCATAAGCACAATGCAAGTGTAAAAGTAAAGCGATAAATGTAAAGAAATAAGTAAAGCGAAAGGTAAAAGAAAATGCAAACCAGACATGGTGATTTATAGTGGTTTGGTCATGAAGCTCCTCCTCGCCCTACTCCACTCTCTGATTTCCCACCAGCTCGAGAGTTACATCACTAAACGAACAATTCCCTTTCCAGCGGAGAAAACCTTATAACGTTGCTTACATTATTTTCCGACACTAAGCTAGATGTCGAGTCCTTCTTTGGGTATAACCAAACCCGTTATGTTTTGTGGCCCAACATAACAAACCTTGTGTTTTAAGGCCTAAACATTATTAGCCGTGTCGCTTATAATATTTTCTGACACTAAGCTAAATGTCGAGTCCTAATCTTAGCTAGAACCAATCTACCACTTCACCAATGTATTTTGAGGCCTAAAATACTAACCAACACACCAACACAACTTCCGATTTTATACAGTATCCGGATCTACACAAATACATAAGAATTACAGTATAGAAATTGAATCTACTCTATGACATACAAGTGATCAAATGTAATCACTTCTATGCAACCCAATCTACTACATGATATACAAGTAATCAAGGATGATCACTTTCATGTAGAGACATCTTATACTTCACTACATACCCCTTGGTATTAGTGGAACTAACTGATAACATCAAATAGTTAATACTTTTTAGTATCAAAATCCCTATCAAAATGCTTGTAAATATTGTATAAATGCCTAGAAATACTACTTAATCACTTTATATTTTGTTTACAGGAAGAATACGACCATTGGAGCAAGAGACGCGAGATTTGGACATGGAAATCAAGCAAATGAAGGACCTCAAGGCTAGTTACATCGTAACCACCCCGCAGGAGTTACGCCGTAACAAAGATTAAAGAAGAAATGAGTCAGCACCCCTATTACGATGTAAGCACTTCGTTACCATTACGCCGTAACACATCTCGTTAAAGAAGGATGACTTATCCTAATCACGCTTACGGCGTAACATGGGCGATAGGATTACATCGTAACACGCTTTAAGCCTACATAATGGAAGTCCACATCAGCATGGTTACGGCGTAACACATACATAATGGTTATGCCGTAACAGAATTGATACTTATAAATAGAGCCCTCATTCGGCACATTCGACATCAACTCTTCCACCGCTGTATCAAGGGGCGAACCAAGCTTCCATAGGTCGAAGAAATCCACCAGAAGTCTAAGGGAGAAGTCACTTCACTATAATTTGTATTTAATCGTTCATAAATGCATACTGTAAGACTAATGATGATTCAATCTATGATTCCTTTCATTTACTCTTGCTATATTATTTCCATGAGCGGCTAAGCACTTCTAGTGTTGGCCTAGTTATGAATTTACTATTGTTATGTTGAATATTTCCTGTTTAATTATCGCTTTATTAGATATCCTTATAGTCTGTCATTGATCCCTGAGTTTTGGTAGTGTTGAGGGTGGTTTAGATCCTGTTAGTTCTGTTATTAGGCAAACTTGTTGAATACGAGGTTAACAGGGTACTAGGGTATGTTGGCATCTATCCCTATCCCTAGTGTAGGAATTAATCAAATTACCACCTCTAGCATATTAAACACTTAAAAAGCACAAGCGTAAGAACTCTTTTAGAGAGGGTTTAATAATCATCTAGGTTATTGACAGGTTTTTAGGATAGTTGGGGTTTAATCACTGCAACTTAGATGCCCTACCTTTGTGCCTTGCAGGGGATTTTGGATCGCAGGAAGTATAGGGCAGACCTCAAATGCCAATTCGGGTCTGTTGATATTAGAACCACTAATAAAATGATACTTAGACATTGTATAGGAAATACACATCATAACAATAATAATGAAATAACTAGGTTAGCACGCCTTTCTCCCTAATCACTTTTAGCTATTTGCTTTTCGCAATTTAATTTCCTGTTAAATTTCCAATCAATTCAAAACCATTCTCAAAACGTGACACAATCAAATTAAAACTTGTTAAACTTAGCTATTCAGACGACCTCGGATTTACCAACTACTGCACTACATACGACCGGGTTCTCTGTCTGTTAGTGCGTGTAGACATCGGTAGATGAGTTTTACAAATTTTAAACTTGCAAATTTAATTTAACAATTTAATACGCATCAACGTGTAGGGTTATGGACCTCCTAATTTATATTTTCGACCCAGACTACGACTATTAAAATGTGTGGAACTACACTGTAGTTTACTGATGCAGATTTTCCTTTTATGGCCAATTGTAACTATAGTGTAGCCAAAGAGGCTAACTATGTCGTAGTTATGACTAAGCTCGAATTCCTTTGATGACTCATGATAACTACGGTGTAACCAAAGGTGCTAACTACGCTGTAGTTTCTTTTAGGCATTTGGTTTTTCTTTGAACTACGGCGTAGTCCCATCGGGGCAACTACGTTGTAGTTTTCTCCTAGAATCCATACTTTGTGCATGTTGTGCATTCATCAGTCCAATTCTCGTGTCTTTCCGCTTCAAGGCTCATAATTTCCTACAAATGAAATATAAAGCAATTAAGTATACATTTTAATCAAAATTATAACAACTATGAACATTTTAATATGAATTTTGATACATAAAGGTATAAATTATTTGATGTTATCAGGTCATTCTTTATATTTTTGTGTTTCTTTGTGCTATGAAGTCACGCCTTCGATTATCTTTTCGCTGCGATATTTTGGGGGTGTAACATAAACACGCGAGAGTTGCTTTTTTTCAAATGAATTACTCAGTTGTCCAAATTACCAATCACGGTAAAGCTCGTGTATGAGGATGAACCATCACATTCCCATTGTGCCAAAACATATCATTAGATGAGAACGCATTAACCAAATTAAGCTTCCACCATCCAAGTATCCTTTCTTAAACACTCATTTCCATATTACAACACTAAACTATGGTCAAAGGTTTCCGCTCTATTGTCATAACACGAACATAAAATAGAGTCCAAACTTATACCTCTTTTATCAAGTTTTTCAGGAATCAGAATATTTAGCACTTTCCAAATAAAAAACATTAAATCTCTTTGAAGCAAGATTATTATGTATACCTTGAGCTAAAGTCGCCACGTCAAAATATATCATCCACCACTACATCATCAACTAGCAATAAGCTACGAAAATAAAGAGAGAAAAAGTTAGCAACTACAACACAGAGCAATGTTGCACAAGGAACATGCCCTTTAATGTTTGCCATAACAAAATTCCAAAACCCCGTATAAAGCATATTAGATGACTAAAGCCCTCGACTAGGGAAATAAACAACCCTATTAATAGTTAAGCAAAAGGTTATTATATTGGATTGCAACTTTCTTAATAAACTATCATCAAACGCTTTTAGATGTGTACATTCAGGGGTGAATAGAGAAGGAGCATATATGGACCTTGGATTAACGGGTTAGGATGCATACATCAAAGTAAGAGTTAAGTACATTTTTGGTCCCTGTGGTTTGGTGCATTTTCTCACTTTTGGTCCAAAAATTAAAAAAAGTTTGGTTTTGGTCCAAAACACATAGTTTCGGTCCACTTTTGGTCCAAAAGACATAGTTTCGTTACACTTTTGGTCCAAAAGACATAGTTTCGGTTCACTTTTGGTCCAAAAATTTTAGTGCAAATTCACGGGATTAGACTAAAAGTGGACAGAAACTATGTTTTTGGACCAAAAGTGAACCTTTTTTGAATTTTGGACCAAAAGTGAACTCGCACCAAACCACAAGGACCAAAAATGTACTTAACTCTCAAAGTAATGTTCGCCTACCCCAAATCACGTGCACAAAAAAACCTCATTACCCGTTTAGATGCAATTCCCTTAATTAGAGCTTCTAAATTGGTTTATTTAACAAATCATCTAACCACATGTTAAAAGGCGCGTCATGATGTTGCTAAGGCGCGAGGCGTAACCTTAATGTTACGAAATAAACCAAGACGTAGGCTCTAAGCGTGACGTGAGATGAGGTGTGGAAGACACGATATGGCGCGCTAATGCGCGAGGCGTGACGTCGTTTTTGAATTCAACTCCGATAAAAAAAGGTTTTTTTAAAAACAACGAAGAAAATTAAATGGAAAGATAGTTTACTGACTTTATTCATTATGTATAACATTTTTTGTAATCTTGATATATATGAAATATGATATAAGTAACTAAATCCGTAACCATTTTCATATTTTAAGTCGTTTTAAGTCACACTTTAAAAACTTGATGGCTTCGCCACGACTCTTATAGCGTGAAGGTTTGTCATGTCGCAACGCCACGGCTCACATTATTTACAACCTTGATCTATACTATCTATAACATATTTAGGCTCTCTATTATTAGAAATCTTAATTTTTTAAGTTTACACATCTTATTATTATTATTATTAGTACTTTTTAATATAAAATTCAAACTACACTAATTGTACATTCAATTATGATATTGTAATACTCCTAATCCTCATTACGCTACATGACAAAATAGTGGCTAAGCCCGTTAGTGGGGCTGTTTTGGCCCAAGTTCATGCGTAAAAATTTGACCCAACTCTAGTATCCATAGAGAATTCAAATTAAAACTGTCACGTGCAACTCACAGTTATCATAACAAAGCCTACTTTCTAAATATTTCTTCTACAAATTTAACGCCTTTGTTACTACCTTAAATGTATGTATTTTCATTTATCATTTTGGTGCCATGTAAAAATAGTAGTTTTTCCATTTAAGCATCCTAAATCTGAATTTCTAGGTCTTACATATTTGGTTATCAAGATCTAAATAGATCTTCAAAAATTCAAAAGGGAGTTGCATAATTTATGCTTATCTCTATTTGAATCCACTTATATGTTAGGTCAACGTGGTGATTTTGTATTATATCTAGATAGTGATTTGCACACTCAAACTTTTGATTGGGACACTCAATGTACAAGCAGTTAAAGCACACTGTATAATTCTGTAATGCACAAAGAAGAGTGTCCCAATAAAAAAAGTGAGTGTGCAAATCAATTCCTATTATATTTTGATGATTGTTTAGTTGTCTATCTTGGTTCATGTTTTAATTTTATTTTTTAAATTTAGATTTAAGAATGTAAAGTGAAATAAAATGGACGAACTGATATGTAGTTGCAAATTCTTTGTAAAATACCTACGAGACAAAGCAACAACTTTACATAATATTTGCAATTAAAAACATGAATTTGTTGCCTATTAAATATCAACTTTATACCATATTTTGGCCGGTATATAGTTTTAATTCTAGATATTAGTTATAAAAAAAACAAAAAACCCTTTCAAATAAACATAATTTTTTTTACACACAATACTTAATAATACAGTAGCACTGTCGCAACGCGCGGGCTATTTTCCCCCTCGTTAAATCACATGTTAAAATAATACAATACAATATTATAATGATTTTAATATGTTCATAGTTAAAAGCATGGTTCTAAAAGGCGCGCAAAGGCCACGCAAAGGCGCGAGGCGTGACCTCCACGCCACGCAATAGACCAAGGCTTGGGCTTAAGGCTTGACGTGAGACGAGGAGTGAAAAAACGTGATAAGACGCGATAAAACGTGATGCGTGAAGGCTTTTTTGAATTCAATTTCGATAAAAATCGTATTTTTATATAGAAATGAAAAAGATTACATGCAAAGATAGTTTCTTGACTTTATTCATTATGTATGACACTTTTTGTAAACTCAATACATTTGTAATATGATATAAATATATAAATTTATAAATATTTTCATATTTTGTGCCGCCTTAAGTCACGCCTTAAGAACGCCATGACTCGCAAAGGCGTGAGGCTTGTCCATGCCGTCACGCCACGCCTCACGCTATTTATAACCTTGGTTAAAAGTAATAACTCTTCAAATTTACATTTACATAAATATAGCATGTTAAGTTATTAAATATTCACATGTTCAGAATTAAAAGTAATAACTCTTCAAATTTACATTTACATAAATATAGCATGTTAAGTTATTAAATATTCACAATCACACACCACAAGCCCACAGCCAGTGATAATTGTCACCTTTTATAGGAAAACGTCGTTCGCCAAAATAACGTAAAATCAAAATATCATAAAATATCGTTCGCCTCCAAGCCCGCTATTTTGTATGGGTATCATGCTAGTGTCTTATTAATGTGCGATACAAGTAACTTAAACAACAATCATAAAACAACTAGAGAGGTTAATCCCAAACAATAAATTTATGATCGGTTGGAGTAGTCATGAGTAGGGCTGTAAACGAACCGAACGAATACGAACGGAGCTTTGTTCATGTTTGTTCATTTAATTTTAGCCGGACAAATAAACGCACATGATCTCTTAAACAAACAAATTTTCCTGTCCGTGTTCGTTTATTAAGAAATAATGTTGTTCATGTTCGTTTATTAAGACACTAAACGAACATAAACGAACGAACATAAGCGAACGAACACAAATAAACATAGAATTTACAAAAAAAATATACATTATATTGTGTTTTATAAGTGTTTTTTTTCTTAAGTAAAACAACTTTAAAGCAATATAATAAAAAGATACAATAGACGAACATAAATAGATATATGCTCATAAACGAACGAATAATCGGACGTTCACGAACATAAATAAACGGACAAGACTTTTGTTCATGTTCGTTTATTTAACTAAACGAACGTAAAATGTTGTTCATGTTCGTTCATTTAGTAAATATACGAACATAAACGAACTTTTTACCGAACGGTTCATGAAATGTTCACTGAACGTTCAGTTCGTTTACAGCCCTAGTCATGAGGTTAGAGATCTAGATTATGTTAATCTTTTAAGTAGTTGTGTTTTCTACGAAATTGTTAAAAGAACCTCTCAATGATTGTCAAAAAGATTATGGTTGAAGGTAGAAGCAATACAGACTCTAGAAAGAATATTATATCTTTTATATTAAAAGCCAGGATCGAGGCGGCATTTATAGCAGCTCGCCCCGCCCCGACCTTTTTGGTACTTTATTATTATTCCGACCCAGTGTTTCACACACACCCGGGAGAGTTGAACACGTATCAGTCTTTTCTTCAACGTGTCTTCCCTAAAACAAAATACCAAAAAACACACACATAACCCCTCCCCTCAAAACTCTCACCTAAAAATTTACCCACAACTTCCAGATGTATCTTATTCATCTTCACGATAGCCCCAAAACAAGTTGGGGGAAAAAGTTGTTGTTGTGATTCATTATCATTGTTTACTTTGAAGATTCAAGGAATCCATATTCTATTTTGTAAGTTTATAAACCCTAATCTTGATATCATCATTTTTATACACTATGTGTTAGGGGTTTTTTTACAGTATCTGAAAATAAGGTTTGAGTATGAACCACGGGCTTTTTTGGGTGATTGTTTTTTTAGAGGGGTCTTGGACTGTTAATTAGAGCTGAAAGATTTTGGGTGTTGTTGGTTTAGAATAATTAATAAAAAAATACATGTGTAGAATTTTTGTTCAGGCTTAATTTTGAACTCAAAAGTTACTCAGGTGTTTAGGATCTTCTTATTGTTAATGTTTATTTTTATAAGCGGAATTAGATATATACCTTTAAAATAAGCACTTTGATTGTATTTTTTTAATATATATAATTGATTTGTGTGTTTTAGTTTTAAAAAATTAAAAATATAATTTTGCTATGCTCTTTTTGAAGCAGCTTATAAATGCTTATTAAGCAACAACCTAAGAAGATGAAATAAGCAGTCACATTGATAGGTATTGCCATTATGACATGTCTAATAGATATGTAAAAATCATTGTTGGGGTACTCTCGGCTTCTAGCAAAAAGATTTGTCCAATTTACATGGTCTTTAACTATTCGTATCTTGGCGGGGCGACCTATTAGGGTCGCAGCCATGGCGGACGTTTGCTGATATTCATTATTTACATGTTTCTCGAATTACAAGTACTATTTGCTAAGCGATGGGAACTCATCAACGAGACACATTCTATATAGGTGAGTTACTCTTTTTAACTTGCAGCAGCTAATGAAAATAAAAATCATCATTTGCAACGGTTTCCCGATGCTTGCAAAGGAATTCCTCAGGTATAATCATCTTCATGATACCCGTATCCAATTCTCTTGCTTAAATGTTCACGTAACTTTGCAGCATCTATTAGAGATGGTAAAATGGGTGGCCAGGCATATTGGGTAACGGGGTTATTTTGTACAGGACATACGCTGTTTTTCAAAAAAAAAAATTTGTTATATATTAGTGTGGAAAATCGTGTTTTATAAATAATATATGAATCAATATCAACCTATACATATACGGCATGACACTGTCGCCTTTAGCTTCTCGCGATTAGCTTTCTACCATCCAGTTTGACAGCATCTTGAGTCTGATAGGTTTTCTTTAGAATGTATTGTGAGCAAGTTACTCTATGCGGCTACATGGATTTACGGTTTAGTTCTTTGGTGTTAATATTATGTTATATATAACGAGAGAATTAAAAGTTTTTCCTTCCAAACTGCTTCAGGAAGATAAGACGACTCTGTATGAGGAAAAAAAACTAAAGACCAGGAGGTGGAGGCGAAAAATGAACGAGAAGGATGCTGCAACAACGTGAGGATAAGTCGTGCTCTTGAAGGTGTTTAGCAGTCTGCTTATCGCAAAACAAATTCTGGAAATGCCGTTGTCAGCGTCATACGGATACAAAAACCTAATACATGATACATCAGGTTGTTCTTTAAACAAATTTTAATGGTATCATACGCTCGAATCAATATTGATGCAAAACTTTATTGCTTTCAGCAGCTCTACCTTATTGCTTGACATGGATGTTATAGTAATTTATTTTTTCTATGGATGGGGATCTTTTGATGATTTCTAAGACCAGAGCCCCGAATCTCTACAAATCAAAAAAATTTCATTACCTTCATTGAACAAGCGAGTTCTGTAAAAATAACATCAGTGGTTAGAGGGTCTGAGGTGGTGGTATGAAATCGATGAAAATGGTACGTACATCTGGAAAATGGAAATTATACAGTCGCTGATATTTTTCCTATGGATGGGGATCTTTTGATGACTTCTAAGACCAGAGCCCCAAATCTCTACAAACCAAAAATTTTTTGTTACCTTCATTGAACAAGCGAGTTCTGTAAAAATAACATCAGTGGTTAGAGGGTCTGATGTGGTGGTATGAAATTGATGAAAATGGTACGTACATCTGGAAAATGGAAATTATACAGTCTCTGGTGTGAACATGCAAAAAGGATTCATGCCTGTTGGAGTGGACTCTTTACTTTAATGTAAGTCAATATCTGACCCCCTGATGAATATACATATCTTCGCTCTTCATTTAATATGGAATAAAACACCTACTTACAAATATAACGGGAACTATAAGCCATTTGTAGTCTGTTTTGAACTTTATGATCATCAATTGCTAGCTGTAGTGGTATTAATGTCAGGTTTCTGAATCATGTACATCATACACGCTTTTTATTTTGTTCAAGTTATGTACGTACGGTACGTTATTCTAAAAAATGTGCTTAATTGTAGATAAATCCAAGATTACCTATGCTTTGGGTGTAAATAAGGAAGCTTTAAAAGATGTAGGATGTACACACATCGCAGCACATGCATTTACATTTTGTGAAGTGGTAGATGTTGCCAACAACTTAAGAGCATATTGCCTTTTGGGTGAAGGAGGGTTCGGGAGAGTATATAGAGGGAGGTTATAGTGTACCAACCAAGTATGTTAAATTTATAAACTTTCTGTGATTATAATTATTATATCCCTTGGTAAAATAAACCACTTTTACAGTTATAAGGGGGTGTTT